>JAZEWU010000008.1:11406918-11419412 GCA_036362915.1 Geotria australis | reverse complement strand
TCCTTGGCGTCGAAGTGTTTGGTAGAGTTCGCAGGTAATACCAGGTATTACTTGACAGGGATCGCGACGTGAACGCCTCTACCTTGATCCCCAGCCAGGCAGTTAGCCAGGCGGTCAGCTGGCGCCAACCCGCTAGACACTGCTTTCCGAAATATTATGATGTTATTGGCCAATTAATTAACGAATGTTTTTAGTTGTGGGAGGAAACTGCAGAGCCCGGCGGAAACCCACGCAGAGCAGGAGGGAGAGAACACACAAACTCTACACAGAAAGGCGCCCCAGGCGGGAATCATACCGCGTCCACCAGGATTTTCTTTCTGTGAGGAGGTGCAGATGTTTCCGCTGCGCCACCCTGCCACACATGCGCAGCAGTTGTCATCCCGAACCGCGAAACCTTGGCAGGACCGTTCTAAAAAGCGTGTCCATTTTCGATAATGCTGGAGGAAGCGTGGGGAAGTGCGCGCGTGGAATCACACTGGGAGAGCGAAACAGCGCGTGCATCGATTACAGACGTCATGTAGACGGTTCAGACACCCAAGTGGGCTCGGCTAGGATGCGTTGAGGGCAACCGCGGGAGTGCCAGCCAAAGGTTGGCACGCACATCCATCCATCGTCAGAAACTGCTTAATCCTGGACAGGGTTGCGGTGAGACGGAGCCTATCCCGGCAGACACAGGGCGTAAGGCAGGGCTATGCCCAGGATGGGATACCAGTCCATCACAGGGCACCGGGGGCAATTTAGTCAGCAGGCCGATTAACCTAGACAGCAGCATGTCTTTGGACTATGGGAGGAAACCGGAGTGCCCAGCGAAAACCCACGCGGACACGGGGAGAACATGCAAACTTCACACAGAGAAGCAGCACCCGGGCAGGGATTCGAACCCGGGACCTTCTTGCTGTGAGGCACGCACGTGCTTTCACAATTCTATCTCCACTGCGGGAAAACAGAACCATGATGGTGATGTTGATTCCTGAGCGCACGGGAATGTACGAAACCAGTGGGAGTCGTGTAAACAAAACACAATTCTGTGTACATATTTTGTTTGTGCGTTTGATAGTTACTGCTGATTATGCAAGTTTTTGGCCGGCGAAGGCCTGTGTTTACAGTATTACCACCCTTTGATTACTCTGGCAAGCCTCCCTAAGTCTTCAGGAGCGTTCCGAACTGGGCTGTTTGGCCAATTTACTAAATTAGCGGAAACGCTGCGATATTAGCGTATAATTTTGTTCTAACTGTTAAACAAACCGCTGTCACACGCACACTGCTACTTGTCCATCGCAAGTGATTTCGTTTCTGCTCGCGAGCGCCACTGTGCCTAATCCCAGGGTGCTAGACTTGCTCAGACTGACATTATCTGTGGAGCCCTTCATTAAGATGTGGATTCACAAGGGACTGTATTTTATTCATCCATCCATCCATTTTCTAAACCGCTTGTCCTGTTGAGGGTTGCGGTGGCAGCAGTCCAAGGAGAGTGGACCAGACATCCCTTTCCTCAGCAACAGATTCCAGCTCTTCCTGGGGGATTCCCAGGCGTTCTCAGGCCAGCCGAAGGTTATAATCCCTCCAGCGTGTCCTGGGTCGGCCTCTGTATTTTGTTGTTAATATAAATTCCCATGGTGTTCGTGGCGAAGAGACCACTGCCAAGTTGTAAGGCCTCAATGAAGGTTCCATCCATCCATTGTCAGAAGCTGCTTAATCATCTACACTCTACAGGGTCGCGGTGAGCCAGAGCACTTCCTGGCAGACACAGGGCGTAAGGCGGGGCCACACCCTTGATGGGACGCCATTCTATCACAGGGCACCGGGGGAAATTTAGTCCACAAACCAATTAACCTATGCAGCAGCATGTCTTTGGACTGTGGGAGGAAACCGGAATGACCTGGCGAAAACCTACGCAGACACGGGGAGAACATGCAAAACTCCACACAGAAAGGCACGTTGCAGCAGCATATCATTCTTGTCAGTCGTGTGTAATCCATGTGCTGAATGTCACGACTGAGCGTTTGTCATCCCTCGCGGCCCCTGCGATGTAACTAACGTCAACACAATGTTCATTCGTTTGGGAAACGGTGCTCCGGCAAGTCGGGTCGCACTGAACCGGCATCATCTCTGTGTCGTGTGTGTGTGTGTGCGAGTGTGGGAGTGTAGTTGTGTATTTTAAAACACCGGACACTCGACCATCCCAGCTCTCCATGAGTGATGGGGTAGTTGTGGAGAGAGTGGAGAAGGTCCCATACCTTGGCAGTGTCCTTACGGCTGGCTCCAGTTTAGCAGCGGAGGTCTCGCTCCGAATCAGTCGAGCGGCATTATCATTCCATCGGCTGTGTAACGCTGTGTGGAAGCTGCCCGGCCTGTCGCTCCGCACGAAGCGCCGGTTTTCTCAGCCGTGGTCATGCCATCTCTTCTCTATGCCAGCGAAACGTGGACACCCCTGGCAGAACATCTACGCCAGTTGGAAACCTTACGGCTCGCCTGCCTACGGTCCATCCTGGGTTTAACCAGGCTGGATTGTGTAAGGAGCTCACAAATATTAGAAAGATCTGGACAGAGTCCCATTTGTGAGCTCCTTCGGCAGGCAAGGCTCAGGTGGCTGGGCCATGTAGCCTGCATGCCCAGCCATCGCATGCCCAAGCAACTGCTGTTTGGTCGGATAGAGGAGGCTAAACGGGCACGGGCTAGAGAAGAGATGGACCGATGCGGCACAGGAGGATCTGGAGCTGGGTGGACTTGCTGAAAACTGGTACCGGCGGTGTCAAGATCGACCTCTATGGAGGAGGTTCGTGAAGGACGCTACTGGGCAGTTGGAGGCAGTCGCCCTCCAGGAACAACGGAGGGCGGAGGAGCGACGCTCACAACAGCGAGCCGAGCGGCCAAAGCACAGCAGGTTGGCACGGTAGGGAGCTCAGGTGGTGTATCTGCCGATCATCTCAGTCAGGCAGCCCATGACACCTGGGTCCTGCGATGGACTGGCGTCCGATCATGGGCATAGCCCTGCCATGCACCTGTGTCTGCCGGGATAGGCTCTGGCTAACTGCAACCCTGTATAAATAGTCACTGTGAAAGTGTGAGTGCTTTGGGTAACATACGCCGCATAGTCGCATGTGTAATAACCAGGAGCGTGGAGGGATGAAAGCAATTGCTTCAGACCGAGTTTCCACAAGCAGCAATGCTGCGACATGTGGCGCTTTACGGCTCGCACCTAAATCAGAAACATGTGATGGAGTTGCTGTGCCAATTCTGGAATATATCGTTTGTGTGAGTGTGTGGGGGCCTGGCACAGGCACCACGTCGCCTGTGGCAGGCCCATGACACCTGGGTCTGTCCTGTGACCTCCTGTCGACGAGCCTTCGACACTTCACGTGGCCTCAAGGTGCATATGGCCTGGCACAGGCGACGTGGTGACGTCACCGCCACGTAGTGGCGAAAGACGGTTGTTGTTGTTGTGTGCGGGCTGGCTGTTGACAGAAAATCCTGGGGGCAACGTGGGGTTACCCGCTACTACACTGGGCACTCACAAACGTGCGGTCTGAGGGCGTTCAAATGTCACGTTTGGTTTGAATGGCACGCAGAACAATATGTGCCGTGCTACTCGATACAGGGTTGCGGTTAAGGGCGGCACGGTGGCGTAGCGGTGAGTAGCGCTGCCGCCTCACAGCAAGAAGGACCCGGGTTCGAATCTCTGCCTGGGTGCCTTTCTGTGTCGAGTTTGCATGTTCTCCCTATGTCCGTGTGGGTTACCGCCGCGCACTCCGGTTTTCTCCCACAGTCCAAAGAAATGCTGCTGCATAGGTTAATTGGCCTGCAGACTAAATTGCCCCCGGTGCCCTGTGATGGACTGGCGTCCTATCCTGGGTATAGCCCTGCCTCGTACCCTGTGTCTGCCGGGATCGGCTCCGGCTCACCGCGACCCTATACAGGATTAAGCGGTTTCTGACTATGGATGGATGGGTTGCGATGCGATTCGAGGGTTTGGTGTTTTATTTTGACGTTGTTGTGAATGTGAGCCGATTACATATAATACACTGTGTTGATTCTTAGGCACAGGAATCTACACGTGCATTGTTATCGCGAAATCCGATATTGGTCCGTAAATAGTTAAATCTTGATTCTTGTGTTCAGCGGACAGGAATAGAATTGTGCGACTAAGAATATATTCTGTTATGAATTATGAATAGAAATGTAAAATGCCGCGTGCGTGTAAAATTCATGAGCGCAAACATGACTGCAAATATCGACGACACAAATGAAGCGCAAACAAAATGAGCACTGGATTATATTGCAATGTGGCTTCGCGATAATTCATCCAATCAGTAACGAGACTACAGCTCACCTGTTTGCCGGAATGAACTTTCATAAGTAACTATTACCTGTGGCGCAGTGGTAACATCTGTGCCTCCTCACAGAAAGAATGGTCTTGCCCGAGGCGGTTCGATTCCAGCCTTGGGCGCCTTTCTGTGTGGAGTTTGTGTGTTCTCTCCCTCCTGCTCTGAGTGGGTTTCCGCCGGGTTCTCCGGTTTCCTCCCACACTCATTAATTAGTTGGCCGATTACATCATAATGAGTGTGTGGCAATATGTTAGCGCCGGGAATCCGCCTGGCTGCCTCCTCCGCCTCTCTTCGCTTTCCTTGCTATGCCTCTGAGTCGTTCTCTCGTCAAATGAATACCTTCGACATTGAATGCATAGTGCCACGAGTAATAAATTAAAACTTATTATTATTTATGATATTGACCAACTTGCTACTTTATCGATGTTGCTTGTAAGCAGTCGCCACAGTGTGGAAGTTGCTCGATTGAAGTAAATGCTGTAACACCGGTCACACCGGCTTTTACAGTCGCTTCTGCTCATTAATAGATCTCTACGGAGCACTCTTAAAGTGATTATGGGGTCGCAATCAGTTCAGCCGCCTCCGATTAAGCACTATCGCTTGTTTGACTTGAAAATGAAATGGGCGGAAAAGTTTTCCTTAATCTCCGTGCAGAAATGTTTGCAAATTTCAGTCGCCGTTGACTAGATAATTTTTTTTTTACACGGCGAGCAAAATTCCTCCGAACTTTTCCGCGATGGCAGACGCGAAACAAATCGGAGCACGGCCAATTAGTCGACAACGGCGACCACGTGTCACGTATTCTTCCCGGCTCCCCCCTCTTGTATTTGTTATCATGCGTGGCGCGGTGAGTAGCGCTGCTGCCTCACAGCAAGAAAACCCGGGTTCGATTCTCGGCTCGAGTGCCACCCTTTCTGTATTGCGTTTGCATGTTCTCTCCCCGTGTCTGCGTGGGTTTTTGCCAGGCACTCCGGTTTCCTCCCACAGTCCAAACACATGCTCCTGCATAGCTTAATTGGCCTGTGGACTAAATTGCCCCTGGTGCCTTGTGACGGCCTGGCGTCCCATCCTGGGTATAGCTCTGCCATGTGCCCTGTGTCTGCCGGGATAGTCTTAAGGGGTTTCTGACAATGGATGGATGGGTGGAAAAACAAACGCCATTAGCCAAGCCACGCTAATGGCGATGCGCTTGTTGCGATGTCCGGTGCTGTCTAAGAGAATGGATTGTTTAAGGGTTCGCCGAATGTTCATTCGGACAAATTGGATTGACGTGTGGAGGCGTACTGATGGCTCGTTCTCTAATGGGGTAAATAAGCCGCCGCTTAAGCCGTCGAACGTTTGCAAAGCTTGCACACATCGTAACCAGCTACCAGTGACACGGATCACCACTCCGCCGGCGTCTCCGAATCATAACATGCCGGATTGTCCTGGTGACTGGGCAGGTCAGAGGCGTCGAGCTTGTTCCACTGAGATAATGGGTTCCGATCCGGGATGCGTCCATCCGTGATTAGATCGGGTTCTCGAGCCGAGTGAGCTGATGGAGTGATTGGTGAACATCCACGCAGGCACGGGCGGAACATGCAAACTCCACACAGAAACGCACCCGAGCTGGGATTCGAACCCAGGGCCTTCTTGCTGTGAGGCGGCAGCGCTACTCACCAGTCCGCCACTGTGCCGCCACTCATATCCGCAGCAGGGATGCATTTACGCTTAAATAACACAACATCTCCGAGCACTTTGTGCAATGGCATGGTAATGCAATCGCACCAGCGAGAGAAGCCTTGAAAGAGGGATCGAGAGGGAAGCAAAGAGAAGCCGAGAGACTTCAAAACAAAAATGTCGGGAGGAGGATGAGTGACGCAGCCCAGCGTCTGTTCACGATGATAGAGACAGGAAGTCTGGTTTCCGAGCAAGACGCGGGGTAGCCACAGAGAGGGAAAGCATTTATTACACAACATAAGGTTAAACCAGCCGTAAACGGGCAAGAAAAGCAATAACAATGGCCCAGAAATGCAATTTACAGTATGCGTAATGTGCCACCAAGTGCTCTTTGTAAATCTTTACATTTTCATCTCATTTGTTGGCACGCTGAAGCAGCTGTAATTTTGAGTCACAAACCGTGCTTAACGTAGCAGTTTAAACGGTGGTGCAAGTGAAAATCGCGCTTAAGAGATGCTCTTTCGGGATAGCCGTGTCGAGCGTTCCTCCTATCTCCTTCGCTAGGGTTAGTCCGAAAGAACTTTTTTCATTCGTCGAGCTGTGGAAACCTACATCAAGACAGTGGTGCAAGACTATGATCAGTTTTGCAAGTCTCTTAAATTCCTACATCCCTCATTCAACCAACGTTATAAAACCTACGTTGATTAATTAATTCAGTACAGTTAGCCGATTGGCAGGTTGTGTTTGATGGGGTAAGGAGTGAGGTACTCACAACTCGTCTGAGGAAATGTGGCCAGCGTGGGAGAGAGAGACAGTCCAAATAGCCTCTGGAGTCTGCTGTATTGGAGGCCATTCAGCCAGCAGTGGAGTGAGCAAGTAGTTGCAGGGCTGCCACCTTTATGCCGAATGTAAAGGCTGCTTGCTGGTGCTGCTTTTACGGGGATTATAAACTCGTAAAAAAACCTTGGTGTTAGTTTTCCAATTTCGGCGTTCCCATTGAATATCACAAATTATTTTTTAAAAAGGATACATTGTTATTTTAGCTTCGCGTTCTGATCCTCGCTGTGGGATTTTAGTTTCACAGTAGGAAGAAGAAGGTGGCCGAGTGTCAATGTCCTTAATTTAGAATCAGGTGAGAACCCGTCGAGACCACATTCCTTCCGATCGACAGCGCCTCGAAGAGTCCCGTAACTCGGCCCTGTTAGCGCGGTGTCTGTGGAGACGGATCTCTAACGTACCGAGGGTCACACCTGAGCCGGTGTTTCGGTCTAGAAACGGATGTCGTTAGTTTGAACCCAGATGCGATCAATGGAGATATAGGCGAACCTGGGACCTTCTTGCCTCACAGCAAGAAGGTCCCAGGTTCGAATCCCGGCTTGAGTACCACCCTTTCTGTGTGGAGTTTGCACGTTCTCCCCGTGTCCGCGTGGATTTTTGCTGGGCACTCCGGTTTCCTCTCACAGTCCAAAGACATGCTCCTGCATAGGTTAATTGGCCTGTGGACTAAATTGCCCCCGGTGCCCTGTGATGGACTGGCGTCCCATCCTACGTTTTGCCCTGCCTTGCGCCCTGTGTCTGCCGCAATAGGCTCCGGCTCACGCCGAGGCCCTGTACAGGATTAAGCAATTTCTGACAATGAATGGATGGATCATACATTTTGAGGGAGACCGTGCCTAAGTCTCCATAATCTCTCCCAGCGTTAAGCGCACGATCAACCGTACAGATCGACGCACATGTGAACACGCAGTGTGCGTGTGTTTGCGAGTGTGCCATAATAATAATAATAATTGCATTTATATAGCGCCTTTCACACGAGGGTCACAAAGCGCTGCAATGAGACGGTACAGTAAGAAAGACGTATGAAATCCCTTTGAGATGAAAATGTGAACTCTGTGTTCGGAGACATTAACCATCTCTGCAAATCGACCCAACCCTGTGCTGCCAGGCGACAGAATCATAAATCTGAGCACTGAACCCTTGCTGTTAATTTTTTTGCGTGAAATGTGTGGCCGACAGGGTGTTTTGATGGCGGTAATTGCTTGTGTTACACAAACTTTTATTCGCATTAAACCTTAATTGTTTAGCTTTCCTCACCGATATTTTGTAACAGGCATTTAACGATTGAACAATTAATCATACGATGCAAATTTTTGGAAGACAAAATTAACTAAATAAATAATCTGACAATGCGTTCCTTTCATGTATGTTCCTTGACTTACAAAATAGTATTTTTCAAACACTTCCCAAGCAACTGCGAGGCATTTTCAGTGGCACTTGTTGGATATAAAGAATCTTGGGACCAGTTTCGGCTTAATTTATCATCAGCAGAGTCAGGGTGCTTAAACCAATACTGGATAGAAAGATAAATGTTTATTATTACAGCAGACAAATACCCAGTGAGCTTGCAAGCTCTTTACGGGATTCTTGCGATACAACAAACATAATGCGGCTTCGATGGTCTATGGTCTCCCCCCACATGCCAAAAACTCATTAATGGAATTGGCCAAACATCCTGATGCAGCACTCTCGTGAAAAAAATAGTTTTGAGACTTCCCGGATAAATAAAGGCCGTTGTTATTCTTGCTGTCACGATGATATATAGAAAATAACAAACGACAAGAAGACAACATCCCGTACCGAATGAAAGCATCCTCAGCATTTGTAGCATTGTTTTAATTAAAAAAGGAAAAAGACCAAATGTCCCTGCTAGTCAGGCGTGGATTTGTGGGCTTAACGATGCTGCTGCGCCTAGGATCGTCTTGTCAGAATATTGAAGTTGCAAACGTCCACTCTTAGTAAGAGTGTGTAACGCTCATAACCTTCCATCCATCCATCCACTGTCAGAAACCGCCTAATCCTGTACAGGGTCGCGGTGAGTTGGAGCCTATCCCAGTAGACAAGGCAGGGCGATACCAAGAATAGGACGCCAGCCCATCACAGGGCACCGGGGACAATTTAGTCCTTTGGCCAATTAACCTATGCAGCAGCATGTCTTTGGCCTGTGGGAGGAAACCGGAGTGCCCAGCGAAAACCTACGCGGACACAATCTTTTTTAATACCTCGCGAAAAATGTTACCGAGGCTTTGGACTCATTTGCAACAGGCCCCTGTTTTGGGAAGCATGGCCATTTGTTTTGTGTTTGCGGAAACCAGATTGCCCAGATAAACCCCGAACATTCTTGTGAATATGATCAGTGTTTATTTTCCATACCGTGGCGATCATGGGGGTTGTTTGACCATACTTGACCGCACTGGTCAGTGCCAGTTGGCGATGATGGGGTGTGGTGCCACGTCTGAGTTCAGATATCATTGCCCACCGACGAGAGCCGTAGCCAAAATTTGAACGCAAACCACCGTGAACGTAACACATTGCGCTGTCCTATGTGCTGCCGTCACAGCCCTTTGTGAACGATGGCACTGAAAATGGCACTGACAATTTTCAGCCAACTTGGGGCATTTTCAAATACTGGCTATGTCGTAGTATTGGCAGGGTCGGCACGGTGGCGCGGTAAGTAGCGCTGCCGCCTCACAGCAAGAAGGTCCCGGGGTCGAATCCCGGATCCGGTGCCTTGCTGTGTGGAGTTTGCATGTTCTCCCCCTGTCCGCGTGGGTTTTTGCCGGGCACTCCAGGTTTCCTCCCACAGTTTAAGACGTGCAGCTGCATAGCTTAATTGGCCTGCCGACTCAATTGCCCCCGGTGCCCTGTGATGGACTGGCGTCCTGTCCTGGGTATAGCCCTGCCTTGCACCCTGTGTTTTCCGGGATAGGCTCCGGCTCAACACAACTCAATATAGGATTAATCTGTTTCTGACAATGGATGGCATGTCGCACATGACGACCTCGGCACGGTCTCCTATCCACTCGGGACAGTTTGTTAGCAGGAAGTGCTTTTGATTGTTGTGTTTACCTTTCACTGGTGTTTGCGTAAGGAGTGATGCCTTTGTGTTGTGCATCTATAATGGTGTTATTGTTGGTGTTGGTGACAGTAGCTTGGTTTTGTTTATCAATGTTTTGGTTTCTAGCCCGCAGACATCTCCAAAGATTACTGGTGGAATGATTTACCCGCCTCCTCCCCCGCCCTTTCCCAACCTGGTGATTCCATCACAAAATCAATGCATTCATGTAAACTGTAGCCAATGTACATAAAACTGCCTCTTGTGGCTGGAGGGGGCACATAAACCCATCCATCCATCCATTGTCAGAAACCGCTTCGTCTGGTTTCCTCCTATAACTATAAGAATGCTCATGCATTGGAAGATAACGTCGTAATATACAAGAGGGCAGGATCTGGCAAATGTTGACGCCAGCTAACCGCGCGGGTGCCTTCCCTCCGCCTCTGTGGTTTTCTCGCGCCTTCAACGTTGAACGAATACTGTCCTACGCGTTATACATTGTGTTATCGCATTTATTGACATTAGTATTGTACTGGTATTTTAATCACATCCTATATCTCGTTTAGTATCGTGTTTCTTTTAAGGTAATGATCTTATTACGACCTTTCAGTATATTTTCGACTTTCAGTATATTCGAAGCAGCCTTAATCATTGAATTTTGTTTGTTCCTTTGGATTTTATTTATTTTGATTTCATTGTTGACATGCCGTTCTCTTCGCGGCCCTTGTGCAGCGCTTTGTGACCCTCGG
Source organism: Geotria australis (assembly GCA_036362915.1). Lineage (NCBI taxonomy): Eukaryota > Metazoa > Chordata > Hyperoartia > Petromyzontiformes > Geotriidae > Geotria > Geotria australis. The sequence goes on along the minus strand of JAZEWU010000008.1, from coordinate 11,408,787 downwards.
GTGAAAGGCGCTATATAAAACGCTATTATTGTTATTATTAATCCTGTACAGGTTCCCGGTGAGCCGGAGCCTATCCCGGCACACACAGGGCGCAAGGCAGGGCTTTACGATTGTATTTTGTGTCATTGCTTTATTCTGTTTCTACCATGTTGATTTATGCCAACTGTAAAGCACCTTGAGCTGTTTCATGATAGATGCTATATAAATAAAGTATTATTATTATTACTACACAGGATGGGACGCCAGTCCATCACAGGGCACCGTGGGCAATACCGCTTGTCTTGGTGAGGGTTGCGGCGACACCTCAGGGAATGCCCGGGAATCTCTCAGGAAGAGCCGGAATCTGTTGCTGAGGAAAGGGATGTCTGGGCCACCCTCCTTGAAGAGCTGCCGCGTGACTCTCCTGCGGAATAATGGTGGAGATGATGATTCGTTTGCCCCCTCCTCAACCTGCGCTGTCAAGCGCCCGTCCTTCCCGCCGAGCCGCGCTGTGGTTGGGCTCGCGGCCCAAACACGTCTCAGCCAGCCCTGCGCCAAATTCTTTCGTTTTTTTCTCGTATAGGCGTCCTAACTGCTTATTATTCAGGGGTGAAAACGGCGTGAAGGGACAAATATTGCGGGAAGTAAAACACGGCGTCGCGTGCTTGATGTGACATGCGTGGTCCTGTTTTTTGATCCGCTGCTGGATGAGGGCCTCCCCCCACGCCTCTACGGTCGTGGGGGTCTTTTTTCGGTACTTCAGCGCTGTAGAGCAGTGGTTCCCAAACTTTCTCGGTTCACGGCGCCCTTAGTGTATCAGGATTTTTCCCACGGTGCTCAAAGTCAGAAAATATAATATGGCATATATCAAACATTTGGAATATGCCGCGGCGCCCCTGTGAGTTAGCTGCGGGGCCCCGCAACGCCGTGGCACACACTTTGGGAACCACTGCTGTAGAGCATAAGGAATAATATCTGCATATGACCCACGACGGGTGGTGGAAGTTGTATAAACATTCAAAAATAGAATGCTTTTTTTGAAGTGGAAGAGATCAGGGTTCATGCCAGGACATCTATTTAGCTTCTCAGACGTGTTTTGGATTTATACGCGGGTGTTAAAATTAGAACTGTGGCTGCGGCGTTTGCATTACCTCTTCTGTGATATTTCGTCCGGATTCGATGATTGTGAGGGATGTTGACGTCGGGTAAAGGTGAGCGCGTTGAACGTGCGCTGCCCAGAGGTCACCGATTCCAATCATCTTTCATCGTCTACGCTGCCCTCCACACTGACTGTAGGTTATGACGTTTGACTAACCAGCGACCGGAAGATGGAGGCATCGATCACAGAATAACAACACGTTTTTCACCAACGTACAAAACCTTACCGCTACCGAAGTGGCGGTTGAAACGATGGTGCGAGTTTACTCAATCTTTAACCCCTGTCCCTCCCTGCCACCTTTGTCCAACCGGTGGCAGGGTGGGTACACGCCGCCGAGTGATTGAGAGGTCACATGGGGTCAAGTGAAGTGTGGATTCTCCCGCCTCTTCCGAAACTTCTTGCAAGCGTGGAAGGGTCGCCAAAATACCTATCTGCAAGAGCGCACGCTAGAGCACAATCTAGCAGAGGACCTTCTGACAGCAGCAGCGATGTGAGTGAGTAATTAGATAGAAAGATAGATGTTTATTATTACAGCCTAAAAAAAAAAAAGCCGACGTCAGGAGGGACGCTTGCCGTGTTTTCACGCGCAGCTCTCATATGCGCCGATTTCTTCTAATTTTCCTCTAAGATATAACTCAGCACTTGATTCAAGCTGTTGAATTTTTATTTATTGTCAAGATATTGTTCTTCTTCTTTGCGATTCTTCAAAGCACGATGGGCAGCTTCTGGAC
>JAZEWU010000008.1:11380686-11406818 GCA_036362915.1 Geotria australis | reverse complement strand
TTGCTAGTAGCCTTTGTCATCTCGACTCGACTGGCCACTTCCCGTCTGATTTCAGCAGGGGCAATGCCAGCGAGGAGGTACAGGTTGTTTGTGTGTGTGAGCCTATCCTGGCAGACACAGGGCGCAAGGCAGGGCTATACCCAGAATGGAACTCCAGTCCATCACAGGCCACCGGGGGAAATTTAGTCAGCAGGCCAAGTCACCTATACAACAGCATGTCTTTGGACTGTGAGAGGAAACCGGAATGCCTGGCGAAAACCCACGCGGACACGGGGAGAACATGCAAACTCCACACAGAAAGAAACCCAAGCCGGGATTCGAAACTGGGTCCTTCTTGCTGTGAGGTGGCAGCACTACTCACCTTGCCACCGTGCCACCCAAGCATCGTGCCATGAAAACCTAAATTGAAAATGTTGTGGGTTTGCTCTCCAACATACCGGTGTGATGCTGAAGTAGTAACGAATTGGCACGTTTGTTCACCTGACAACCCCTTACTAATTGGCTGTCGGGAGGAGGCCGCTTTTACGACACTTACTTTTTACGTGAACTAACTCATAAACAGAGCTATACTACGGATAACATTGGTCACAAAAGCTTTCGTGTTAAAAACTTAAATTGATTCAGTCTGCTTGTTTCAGACGCGATTAGCAAGGAGAGGGAGGAAACCTGACGCAATCGGTTTCACGTGGAGCATCTCTATAACGTGCTTGTTGCCACTTCCCCCATCTTCCCAAATGTTCATCCAGCTCGGCACCAGTCTGTGCAACCTCAAAACCCGTGAACGCGATTCGTATCACTTTGCAGCGTCGTCCAAACGGGGAGGAAGTGTGATAGCTGTCATTGCTATGCCGATGACATCCAAATCTATATCCATGCAAAGTCATCCATCAATGCGTCTGGTCTTTGCATGTCTTCTTCACTGTCTACTGTGAAGGCCTGGCTCAATTCAAAATTTCTAAAACTTAATGGCGAAAAAACGGAGGTCTTGCTTGTCGGAACCCCGCAGCAATTGTCCAAGGCTGAACCTATCCAATTGATGCTTGGCGACCAGACAACCGAAGTTGCTAATGCAGTCCGGAGTCTAGGTGTGACTCTAGATTCCTCACTCACTTTTGAGACACACATCAAGTTGACGAAGGTAGCCTATTTTCATCTCAGAAATATAGCCAGACTGCGCAACATCCCGTCACCTGCTGATGCTGAGAAGCTAATACACATCTTCATCTCTTCACGAATTGATTACTACAATGCACTGCTTCCTGGGATCCCTGCCTACTTGATCAATCGTCTCCAACGTGTGCAGAATGCGGCTGCCGGAGTCCTCACTGGAACACCCATCCATGATCACATATCCCCAGTACTGATGTCTCTCCACTGGTTACCCGTTAAATACAGGATTGAATTCAAGATCCTCCTGCTCACTTACAAGGCTGTCACTGACGCAGCTCCGACATACATCCGTGATCTTCTTCAGGCACCCTCCTCAACACGACAACTACGATCCTCCAATACTCGCTTGCCGCATGTTCCCAGGGCGCACTTCCATTCGATGGGAGACAGAGCCTTCTCGCGCGTTGCTCCAAGACTCTGGAATGCTCTTCCATTGGAAATTCGTTCAGCGGAGTCCTTGAACATCTTCAAATCTCGTCTTAAGACTTACATGTTCCGAAAAGCCTTCAAGCCGTCGTGCTAGGACCACTTATGCGGCTCGACGCCGTCTGATTACCGTTCTCGGTCGTTGTTGGTTTGTCGTTCTCTCCGCGGCCCTGTGCAGCTCTTTGTGACCCTCGGGTAGAAGGCTCTCTGTAGTTGCTATTATTATTATTATTTTCTGCTGTCCTTATGATCTATGTCCTATAATTTATCGCGATTGCTTGATGTTACTGACATGCCGTTCTCTCCACAGCCTTGTGCAGCGCTTTGTGACCCTCGGGTGAAAGGCGCTCTATAAATGATATTATTATTATAAATGCTATTATTATATTTATAGATAGATGTTTATTATCACAGCAGAAAAATACCCAGTGAGGTTGCAAGCTTTTTACGTGACTCCTGCAACACACACTCGTTGCAAATCGGGTTTGGCGGCGATGCATGTCAATTAACAGTGACTACAAAACGTTCCACAAAACTAACCTTCATTGTGGGGGGGCTAGCGCTGAACCCCTGATACAGGCTCCACATGGGGCCTGCTGCAATAATCTCTCGGTCGCTGTGTTTTGCACTTCGTTTTAAATTGTAACTGTCAGCAACCGACGGTGAGATTTTTTGCTGCGCACCGTGCTTGTTGAAACTTGCCAGAGTTTACTTTTGCCATTGCACGTGGCAATTCTTACATTGTGTTATCGCTCGCGTGACGTCCACTTGTACCTCATCGACATCCTGGCCATTTTTTAATAGCGATGTTTCCATCTGTGTTCCGGCAATGGGACAAAAGTGTTTGTCTTTTCCACGGCGCCCACAAAATCTATTGTATATATCGAAAATTTGGACTATCCTGCAGTGCCCCTGCGAGTGAGCTGTGGCCCCCCGAAGCGCAGCGGCACACACTTTATGGAACCACTGCTGTAGAGGGTCGTGGTGAGCTGGAGGCTATCCCGGCAGACACAGGGCGCAAGGCAGGGCTATACCCATCATCGGACGCCAGTCCATCACAATGGCACTGTGATGGACTGGCCTCCCATCCTGGGTATAGTCCCTCCACCTCACTTATATAAATGTCAGTCATCGAATTCCTCTCGGAGGACATTCGCTTTGCAAGTGTTTGCGCCGCCGCCGAAAGTAGAGATTCTATGCGTGTGTCCCTGCGTTCCGTCATCTTGAGAGCAGGTAAACAAACGGATTCCGTGAGCCCTCTCTTCTTTCCGTGTAAATCTGTTTGTCCGACGTGTAGCGTCCCGCCACCCACCTTTGTGCACCTTCCATTAGTGGTTGCTACGTCCGTCAGCAAGCCGGCCGTGGAGATGGATGGAACGCGACGCACTGATGCTTGCGCAAGCGCTGACCTTTGACTCGGCCGCTAAATAAGCTTTGTGAGGTTTAACTCAAAGTGGTGGTGATAAGAATCCACCGGGAGGGGGTCAAGTCTTTTGAGCAAATTTACTCTTGACCTTAACGTGTGTGTGTGTGGTGGGGGGGTCTGTCGAGTCTGGTCTCGGCCAAACTATCAGTAGCGTGACGATGGAACACGTGTTTTAACCACGGTGCGTAAGCAAGCGGATCTCAACCCTATTCAAACGCTTTGAAGCTGCGTGTTGGTCACCCACCCTCCTCGTGTGCCGTGTCGACCTTCATAGCTGCTACTCACTAACAGCACTTGACCCTACAGTCTGTTAAGGCTATACGGGGGATCTTTGTCTTTGTTACATGTTGGTGGGTCTCTCCACCTATTTCTTCCAGTTGCACGGGCGGCACCGTGGGTTGTGACACAGAGTACGTGTGTGTGCACTCACACCGGCTATGACAATTGGACTAATTAGCAGAGTGCCCGCCGTACGGGTGATCTTGTTCCAAGCGTGTAATGCGTTCTTTTGACGACGTTTTCTGCTGACGTGACTGTTCTCACCTGCGTTTGTTCCTGATGTCCACTTGGGCGTGTTCGCGTGGGTTTTCGCCGGGCACTCCGGTTTCCTCCCACAGTCCAAGGACATGCTGCTGCATAGGTTAATTGGACTGCTGACTAAGTTGCCCCCAGTGCCCTGTGATGGACTGGTGTCCCAGCGTGTGTATAGCATTTCCTTGCGTTCTGTGTCTGCTGGGATAGGCTCCAGCTCAGACCAACCCTGTACAGGATTAAGCGGTTTCTGACAATGAATGAATGAGTGCTACTGGCTCTCTGAAGTTTCAGAAGAGTAATCATCAATAAGTGGGAAGTAAAACTGAGATAAGACTGGACTAGATAAAACTTACGCTTGTGAAGGATTCAAACCCTCAGTGCAGACATACACACATGAACACACTTTCTAGATTTTATATATACGTATATTTTGATTGACATATGACGATTACCCTTTGCTGCCCATAGCTCTGACCCCTGAGCCACTGTTGCTACAGCCGAGGGAGCGAGGGCTATAAACCTGCCGTCCTCCAGCACCCGGTTTAATTGCTGGCGCCTGAACCTCCGATTCTCTCCTTGGCGGCCGTGTGGCCACCTCATGGCTAGTTTGTTTAAACGCTAGCTTGTGCATACAACTCTCTTAATAGAGCATCTGTGCCAGAAACTGGTGGTGCAGCCCATCCATCCATTGTCAGAAACCGCTTAATCCTGTACAGGGTAGCGGTGAGCCGGAGCCTATCCCGTCAGACACAGGACACAAGGCAGGGCTACAACAACCACCATTCACCACTAAGGACGGTGAGGTCACCACGGCGCCTGTGCCAGGCCATATGCACCTTGAGGCCACGTGAAGTGTCGAAGGCGTGCCGACAGGATGTCACGGGACAGACCCAGGCTATGGGCAGCAAAGGGCAGCGCTACACCCAGGATGCGATCGCCAGTCCATCACAGGGACCCGGGGACAATTTATTCCCCAGGCCAGTTAACCTATGCAGCAACAGCACGTCTTTGGACCGCGGGAGTGGCCAGCGAAAAAGCCACGCGGAGAGAACATGCAAACTCCGCTCAGAAAAGCACCCGAGCTGGGATTTGAACTCGCAGCTGAGGCCATCAATTCACTCTACTCGTGCACCCAGTTCAACCGCTCCTAGCTGAAACCCACACTCAACCTAAATCTCAACAGTGCCTGCTCATTGCTTTGACAGCACTCACCCATCCCTTAATGCCGCCTGTGCTGCTGCTGCAGTGTCTGTTTAACCCTGAGCGTTTGCGTTTGTCAACAGAGCGTATGTGACTCCGTTTGCCGTGCCGCCACCCCCTCCCCTGCCAGGTCCCTAAATATGGACGAGCCACAACCTGGAGAGAAGGACAAGGAGGGTGGCGGTCACTCTCCCAACTGTGCCGGGGCTTCGAGCACCAACAACAGTACGCAGCGTATACTTCGCGCAAAAACACAGCATGTCTAGCGCATGCACAGCGTGTCGCACGCACATTATTCCGCACCCACAGCACATCTAGAACACAAGACAAAGAACCCCCTTATAGCCTTAACAGACTGTAGGGTCAAGTGCCGTTAGTGAGCACCTATGAAGGTCGATACGGGACATGAGGAGGTGGGGGGCCGGCACCACGCTCGGCCGCCTTTGTCTCCTTAGTGGCGATGTTTACGTACCGCACTAGGTACTCATTTGAGGCCGAGTCGACCTAGAGGAGACCCAGGACTGGTTCAGAAAATCGTCACTGGTGTTGGTGGCAGTGAGCAGGATTCAAGCTCGGGCCGCCAGGTTTGTAGCCCCGCGCGCTAACCACTGAACCACCACTCCCCACAACTACACAAAGACAAAGACCCCCCATGTAGCCTTAACAGACTGCAGGGGCAAGTGCTGCTAGCGAGCACCTATGAAGGTCGACACGGCACACGAGGGGGTGGGGTACCAGCACCACGCCCGGCCGCCGTTGTCTCCCGAGTGGCAATGTTTACACACCGCACTAGCTACTCATTTGAGGGCGAGTCGACCTAGGGGAGGCCCAGGACCAGTTCAGAAAATCGTCACTGGTGTTGGTGGCGGTGAGCAGGATTCGAGCTCGGGTCGCCAGGTTTGAAGCCCCGCGCGCTAACCACAGAGCCACTGCTCCCCACTGAGCCACTGCTCCCCACACCACGCCTAACACCACATCGCACACACACACCGCGTCTAGCGCACACCACGACACAGCGCCGCCCCCGCCAAGCCACAGGCGCGGTTCGCGTGCCTACGACGGCGTGGCGGGGAGCCATCGCACGAAACCCCCGTGTGGCCGTGCACTAGTGCACACACGCGTGTGCTTTGGGGCACGGCGAGCGGGGTGAGTGGGAAAACGTAGACGCATCGCGGCGCCAGACAAACGGCTGGGCAGAGCAACGGGGCATCCATCCATCCATTGTCAGAAACCACTTCATCCTGTACAGGGTTGCGGTGAGCCCCAGCCTATCCCGGCAGACACAGGGCGCAAGGCAGGGCTAAACCCGAGATGGGACGCCAGTCCATCACAGGGCACAGGGGGCAATTTAGTCTGCAGGGCAATTAACCTATGCAGCAGCATGTCTTTGGACTGTGGGAGGAAACCGGAGTGCCCAGCAAAACCCACGCGGACACGAGGAGAATCTTCAAACTCCACACAGAAAGGCCCCCGAACTGGGATTCGAACCCGGGCCCTTCTTGCTGTGAGGTGGTAGCGCCGGGGCAGATGAAAGTGAAAATTGCTCGGTGGTGGCGCGAAGGTCGGCGCACTGCGGTGTACACTCCGCAGATCTGTATTTTGATTCACAACCACGGCTAACATCAGTGGCTGACAGATAGATGTTTGTTATTACAGCAGAAAAATACCCAGTGAGCTTGTAAGCTCTTTACAGAATTCTTGCCATACAACACTGGCTTCTGTCTCTAGCACTGGGAGATGAGGGGAGATAAAGGGAGATGATGGGGAGATAGGGAGAGATAGATGATAGATAGATGTTCATCATTATTACAGCAGAAAGATATCCAGCGAGCTTGCAAGCTCTTTTCAGGAACCCGTTTGGCTTCCCCCCCCACCACAACCCTGCCATCGCCCCTCATTCACCATCACCCCACGGCCCAACGTGGTGAAATTTTATCAAATGACGGACACGGCATGGGGGGAGGCTTTCACCCAGCAGTGGACGGACAAAGGTGTTGTTGTACGAAGGATGACAAGAATGTGTGGACACCCAAGCGGCATTTTAGCTCCACGACCCTCGAATCACAAGTCACTTTCTCGGCTCGCCTTAGCCGCTTTGTGAGGGTAACGTAAAACATCGCCCTTGGGTTATAAGGGCAAGTAAAAAGCTGACGGGAGCTGAAGTTGTTGACCAGTGACAAGGCCGAGTACATTTCATGATTTTTCGAAAGCGTCACGGTGTCTGTAAAAGAGGGAACGCGTGACAACGTGTGAAAGTTTGTTGGCGACCAAGCTGCTGTCGTCCTCCGGTCACTCGATGAGTAATTCCCGTTCCAGGTCACAGAACGCAATGCCTCGAGGGTTTTGAGCGGCACTGTGCACCCACCCCGACACCTCGTCGGGAATTACTCATTTGTTCCCTCCTTGCTTGTTGTAGAATTATTATTAGTTTCCCTGTTGCATTTTCTTTTGTCCTTTGTCTTATAATCCGTTGCTATCGCTTGACTCTCAGTTTTCTTTCTCCCCGTTGTTGTTGTGCCGTTCTCTCCACAGCTCGGATTAAAAAAAAAAAATTGCTGATTTTCCGTGCTCTGTCGTTGTTGACATGTCGTTCTCTCTGCAGCTTTGTGCAGCGCTTTGTGACCCTCGGGTGAAAGGCGCTATATAAATGCTATTATTATTAACAATACAACGCGGGAATGATTTTCATTTCTTATTTTCGTTGCCGTCGCGAATTTAATTCATGTGCGTCTTTGAAAGCCCGGTTGAAATAAATAGAAAAAATCGGATGGGGAAAAAAACTACACATTTAATCACGTCCGCGATGAAACGGTTTGCTGTTGCGTCCGTTTTGCGCCGCGCGCGTTTTTAATTAACGCCAACGTTTTTAATTTGCGCCGCCGCATTATCGTTGAGCGATTCCAATTCGCTCATAACCTGGAAACATTGGCAGACACATCGCGGCACGTTCCCGCACGCACCATTGAGCGCCCCCCGCGGTTGGCACGCGTCACCCGCTGACCTCCATAAGCGGTTAATTTGAGTTTCACGAGGCACGCTTTCAACAAAGTGGACGCTGCACCTCCGCGATTGCTGTCTGTTCCACGCCGGTGTCTGTGCCGCCCGCCTCGCGGCGTGTTGAATCCCGCGAGTAGGAATCACTTTGTTAGCGATCGAGTCGCTCGCGAATGTCACGTTTGTAGGATAAAGTGGGTAATGAGCAACAACACGTGCTAGACTTACGTTACACATACCATCCATCCATCCATTGTCAAAAACCTCTTAATCCTGTACTGAATCGCGGTGAAGCGGAGCCTTTCCCGGCAGACACAGGCCGCAAGGCAGGGATATACCCAGGATGGGTCGCCAATTCATCATCGGGTTCCAGGGGCAATTTAGTCCGCAGGCAAATTAACCTATGCAGCGGCATGTTCTTGGCCAGTGGGAGGAAACCGGAGTGCCTGGGGAAAACCCACGCCGACACGGGGAGAACATGCAAACTCCACACAGAAAGGCCCCCTAGCTGGGATTCAAACCCGAGACCATCTTGCTGCGAGGCAGCAGCGCTACTCACCGCTATGCCACCGTGCCTCCCCGGCAGGCATTGTAACCCTGTTAACCGTTACACACACGCCGCTACAAATTGGGCGCGATAGAGAATCAAGCGATTAATCAAACCGCGATCCTGAATCGTGGGCGGGGGCCTGGCAGCAGAGAGAGGAACGGGTTAAATCGTTACACGCCTGGTAACTCATCTGAACGGATGAATTAAGCACAGCATATCCTCGTGTGAGACAGACCCTTGGAGGGTACAAAGGGAAGTTGGAGGATTTCCACGTCATTAGACAGGACAACGAGCCCGATTGCACAACAGCTGATGAAGCAAAGACAAATAGACGTAACTCGTAGGCTTTCATGACCAATGTTATCCATAGTGAAGCTCTGTTTATGAGTTTAGGTCATGTGAAAAAGTGTGTAAGTGTAGTGCACCCGTCGATATGTTGGAGAAAACGAGCGAGCACACACAGCACTCACCTTAAAAGATGGTACCGACGTTTCGCTGAGACTTCCACTTTTCCAAGCCCTGATGAAGCTGAGTGGAAGTCTCAGCGAAACGTCGGTATCATGTTTTAAGGTGAGTGCTGTGTGTGTTCGCTCGTTTTCTCCAACATGTCGACGGGTGCACTACACTTACACACTTTTTCACATGACCTTAACTCATAAACAGAGCTTCACTACAAATAGACGTGTTATTTTATGTGCAGCTGGCAGCTTATTAATAATACTAAAAATAATTGATAAGGATCTGCTTTCCCCTTGACCCCCAGAGATAGATGTTAGATAGTTGTTTATTATTACAGCAGAAAAAATCCCAGTGAGCTTGCAAGCTTTTTACGGGATTCCTGCAACACAACAAACATGCGAATTGACAAAAATAAATAAAAATAAATAAAAATATAAAAATTACAAATTAACCAAACACAAAAAAATCTCGATTGGTCTTTGTCGCTGCTACCGACAGTAATTGGCTTACTTGCTGCGCAAATGTAGGATATTACAATTAAGCATTTCTTTAAAATAGAAAACCTCAGAATTGCGTAAAAATAAACTAAAGCAGTTGCGGCTTGGCCTGAAACGCGGTGGCAGTGCGCGAAGCAGACACATACACGTGAAAATCCCTCCATCATTTCTGAACAACCAATTCTTCTGCTTTGCAGCAGAAATGGTTTCATCAACCTGAGTGATCGAGTCATTGCTCCTCCCGACTTTGCTCTGAAGAAGCGCCATCATGCGAAACATTAAACAACTTTACTCTCAAGTTTTTTTTACTCTGCGACGAGGCAGTGTGTGTGTAATCCTGCCGGTGAGTTGTGATTTGCTCTTCATCGGTTTCAGTGGCCCCATGCCCTTCATAGTCGTTCCGTTAGACCGCCGCTCCCTGCTGCGATTACTGTCGCCGTCCAGATAAGAGCAACTTCACGAGCTACAGTTTCGCGTGGAGGATTTCCCCCGAGGAGTTTTACGGAGTCTCGTCGTCCTGCGCGCTTCGCGATGATGGCATAATAATAATAATTACAATTTGTAACGCGTGGCACATATTCATTCAATGTCGAAGGTATTTATTCGAAGAGAGAACGGCTCGGAGGCACGACGAAAGCGCAGAGAGGCGGGGGAGGCAGCCAGGCAGTTTACCGGTGCCAACATTGCCACACACTGAGTCCTATATATTGATGCTATTGGCCAATTCATTAATGAGTTTCTTTTTGTGTTGTGGTAGGAAACCAGAGAACCCAGAGGAAACCCACGCAGAACAGGCGGAGAGAACACACAAACTCCACACAGAAAGGCACCTGAGCCGGGATGCCTTTCTGTGTGGAGTAATTATTAATAATGGTGAAAGATAAATGGTTGATCAAGCCAGAATGCTGCCCGCCCATACCAGCCATGCTACGCCACTGACATCTGTAATTTCCACTCCCTCCCCCTGTTCCGATCCCCTTCCTGCACCCCTCCGTCCCCAAACGTGCTCCGTTGTCGTGCCCCCTGTGCCCCCTCCAACCCCCGTGGTCCCCTCCGCAGGCATCCAGACGATAGACTCGACGCAGGCGCTGTTCCTCCCGATCGGCGCGTCTGTCTCGCTGCTCGTCATGTTCTTCTTCTTCGACTCGGTGCAGGTCGTCTTCACCATCTGCACGGCGGGTAAGAAGGCGGCGGCGGTGGCGGCGTTGCCCCGTAGCGGAGGAACTTCCAACGACGCTGGCGATTGCGCGGTTGCAACTTTGACCCGATCTATAAGCGCGTGTATGCGACACCTGCGTATGGTTATCTGTGCGTTCGTGCACTTTACCCCTCGCCAAATTAAGGCTCCCTTAATAGGCAGGCTGGCCAGCTTGTTTTTAGTAGCGGTGGGTGCCGGGCTGTGGGCGCTTGAGAACAGATGCACGTCAAACAACCGCACTTTCTCCCGGCAGAGTCGCGATGTGGTAAATGTGGACGCCGCGGTTTAGACCGGATCGCCCGACACACGTTCTCCTTAACCGTAGGGCAGTGGTTTCCAAAGGTTCTCGGTTAATGGCGCCCTTAGGCTGTCAGGATTTTTTCCACGGTGCCCAAATTCAGAAAATATAATATGGCATATATCGAAAATTTGGAATATCCCGTGGCGCCCCTGTGAGCGCCGCGGCGCACACTTTGGGAACCACTGCCGCAGTGTAACGAAAACACAACTGAAACCGTAAAACATCTACACTGTATACGTACTTTTAATAACTTTCCTTATGATGGTTGCTCTTCAGAGCTGTTGTTTCGGGATTGCCGTGTTCAGCGATCTCCATCTCTCCCTCGCGACGTTTCGCCTCCCACGTTGGAGGCATCATCTGGAGTGGGAGGCGAAACGTCACGAGGGAGAGATGGAGATTTCTCGACACGGCTGTAGCCTATATGTATAGACTATAGACTGTGTGTATAGACCTATAGCAGTGTGTTTCGACTGTAGAGATGGAGAGCGCTCAGTAACACAGTTATCCCGAAAGAACAGCTCTGAAAGGCAACCATCATGTATCGAGCCGTGAAAACCTCCATCAACTTTCCTTATTACCACAAAGTAAACGGGGAAACCAGTACTAACCGTGTGTGTGTGGAGAGTGGTGGCGCCAGCCTCGACGACCCCTTGAATCGCCCCGTACCACGTGCCGTCGCACTAACCGTCTCTGTTTTTGTGTCCCCTACTGCTGCTGCCACCGCGTGCAGTGCTCGCGACGATCGCGTTTGCGTTCCTGCTGCTGCCCATGTGCCAGTACCTGATGCGGCCCTGCTCCACGCAGAACAAGTAAGTCGCGTCGCCGCCGCTTGACAAACCCGCCCTCCGTCACGACCGTCGCAAACCTTGAACCCTGCCCTGCCTGTCTCGTACAAATCGCTCAGCACACAACGGGTTCATCGATTCTCACCTCATTGTCAGAAACCGGTTAATCCTGTACAGGGTTGCGGTGAGCCAGAGCCTATCCCAGCAGACACAGGGCGCAAGGCAGGGATATACCCAGGATGGGACGCCAGGCCAATAACAGGGCACCGAGGGCAATTTAGTCAGCAGGCCAATTAACCTATGCAGCAGCATGTCTTTGGACTATGGGAGGAAACCGGAATTCCTGGCTAAAACCCACGCGGACACGGGGATAACTTGTAACCTCCACACAGCGTTTACATCTGCAGTGGTAACATCTGTGCCTCCTCACAGAAAGAATGGTCTTGCCCGAGGCGGTTCGATTCCCGCCTTGGGCACCTTTCTGTCTGGAGTTTGTGTGTTCTCTCCCCCTGTTCTGCGTGATGTTTCCTCCCCGTGAGTTTTCACCGGGCACTCCAGATTGGGTCATCAATTCGTCAAACCAAAATCTATTCTCGCGCTTGGCTTGCATGTACCAATAGGTTGCTTAGAGCACCACCATCACCAACATTGTGGACAGCACGAAGAGCCGTGGTTTGATTTTTGACGCAGGCACCGTGGTAACATCTGCAGTGGTAACATCTGTGCCTCCTCACAGAAAGAATGGTTTTGCCCGAGGCGGTTCGATTCCCACCTTGGGCCCCTTTCTGTGTGGAGTTTGTGTGTTCTCTCCCCCTGTTTTTGTGGGTTTCCTCCGGGTTCTCTGGTTTCCTCCCGCAACTTAAAAAAAAACACTCATTAATGAGTTGGCCGCTAACATCATAATATATAGGAAGCAGTGTGTGGCAATATGTTGGCGCCGGCAAACCACCTGGCTGCCTCCTCCGCCTCGCTGTGCTTTCCTCGCGCCTATGAGTCGTTCTCTCTTCGAATAAATACCGTCGACATTGAATGAATATGTGCCACGCGTTATAAATGTATAATTATTTTATTAATTATTTATGTGTTTGTATGATCTCCCCCTGTTCTGCATTGGATTTTTCCTGTCGCTAAAACATATGGGGTCATGAGAAAAAATCCGCCCTAGATTTCGTGACATTGAGTTTCCTAAAATAATACTCGCACAACTTGAAACTATTGTTGACAAAAAAAGTTTGGGACTTTTTAATTTGGGAAAAGAAAAATCCTGCGTCATCCATTCTCACCATGTCACCATAAACGCACGGCACTGCTGCACAAATATTGTTCACTACTGTTCCTTAGCCTACAGTGCAGAGCAGCGTGTGTTTACGAATCTATACAAAAGTTTAAATCGCAAATAAAGGCTTAAAAATACGCGCACAACTTTGAAACGGCCGTATAAACACGTTGCACTTGGCATTTTATCTAATTTCAATAACTCCGTGCGTTGTGAGCCGGCGACGGCATCGCCCCATAATATTCCCTGAATCATCGGTTATTTTTTCCACGAGCACCTGGCTCGTACATTTTTCTAAAATTACCCTTGCTAATCACCAACCCTGACACCTTCACACTCATCGCAGCCCACTCACTCCCGCAGCATCGCCCGGAGTACTTGACCTGCATTTTTTTTGTAAAGATCTAACACTATCCTAATTTTTTTAATTTTATTTCTTCCGCCCGCTATATGATAAATTTGACGCGACGCATTTAACCGTCGTTCTACTTGAGAGGCGCCTATCGGAGAGACGGTTTTAGAAAAGCTTGGGGAACACACATTCACACCCACACACATAGCAACAACAACAACCGCCATTCGCCACTAGGTGGCGGTGACGTCACCACGGCGCCTGTGCCAGGCCATATGCACCTTGAGGCCACGTGAAGTGTCGAAGCCTCGCCGACAGGAGGTCACAGGACAGACCCAGGTGTCATGGGCTGCCTGACCTAGATGCCTAGCAGATGCACCGTCCACACACACACAGCCCCACACACATACACACCCACACACGATGCCGTGGTTTTCTGGCACCCACCTTCCTCCCCCACCTTTGCCTCCTTGCGTGGTAGTAATCCCTTGGATCTAGATAAGACTGGAAAGCATCCGGCACAGTGATTTGCACACAGCCCAAGCAGCAGCACAGCTGCTGATCAATAGAAATCTTCCATCATCCCCCCCCCCCCCAAAAAAAATAAAGATTACACGGTTCTTTCCAAAAAAATATGACATTTCCGATTTCTGCCGCGGTCAAAAAGATCCACACAGGGCGAGTTATTTGGTTAATTTATGCCGGGCGGATTACTCAGCGCAGCAAGATGTGCGATTTTGGCCAGCGCGGTTTGAGTCGGGATGAGCGCGCGTGCCACCGTGTCAGAGAAGACGCCGCGAGTGGCCGGCGGAGACTGTGAACCGTGAACGGTAAAGGCGCAGCGCTGCAACCGCTTGGTCGCTCGTCCACGGCGCGATTCAGACGTGGCCCCTTCTTGGCATCACCAGATCTGTCACCAGATCTGTCACGGGATCTGTAACGGGATCGGGCAGATTTCCGGTGTGATGTGGTCACAGGCCTCGATGGCGGTGAGCGCTGTGGATCGTCAATAAATGAGTGTCAATTTTATTGACCCTCGGGACGGATGATGGATCGTGAACTCGCACCCGATTCGATCGCGAGCCAAACTCTGCAACTTGGTTTTCGCCTGGCCGACGTGAGCATCGTACAAAAGTAATCCCGCGCGTCGCGTTTCTTCCGAACGAAACAGAGGCGAGGTTTTATCGACGCGCCCGAGCGGCTGTCCATGTAATGGCCGCATTTCACTTCGCTTTAGATTTGGGTCTGAAAAACGTCGGGACAGCGTTCAAGGGAGGCCGTTTGTCATCGAGCATGCCGCAGCGCACACCAGCGCACCTGCCACGCGCATACCAATGCGCCCCACAGAGTTCTGAATCACCGCGTTTGTCCCGCTATGACACGTAATTCGGAATCTCGGTTCTTTAAAAAAAAGGGCGCAAGGAAGCCTGGAGAGAGATGCATTTGTTGAATTACGGTGTCGTACCCAAGTTCCTTGACTTGACTGTGCACGGAGCGATGGAGACATGTATGAGAATTGCTCTGGGTACCCGTTATTTCGGTGTTGGCCGCGTCGAGCGTTCCTGCTCTCATGTGCGACATTTCACCTCCCACGTTGGCGGCATCATCAGGAGAGATGCTCGTCATTAGACAGACAGAGGAACGCGTGGATGAGCGAACACTCGCAGCTCAATCACGCAGCGTGTGCGGTTAGGAAGAGTGACCCGACACGCCTCATGTCGCTGGACGACAGCGGATGGTCGACAACAGTGACGGAGTAGCCGCCACAGGAGGGAGCGAGCGCCGGCGAGCATCCGCCAAGGAGACAGAGCGATGATTGTTACCATCGCCGCGTCGCGAGCGATCGCGGTGGCTCGACGAGCGCCTACGACCCACGGCACATTCGATGGCAGCAGCTGGTGATGCTGGTGACGACGGTGACGCTGGTGACGCTGGTGACGACGGTGACGACGGTGACGATGACTGCAGCGTGCCCAGCAGGTCATGGGAGGCTGTCACACGCAGATCAGTACGCGGGGCTCCGCGCCGCCAACACCAGCTGTCGCCAGCTCAAGGTCGGCACGCCAAGGAGACGTTAAATCCCGGGCTTATTCCCGTTCAGAATCCGCACCGGGACGAACGCAGAGAACGTTAACGGGCTCTCGAAAAATGTCAAGCAGTCACGGCGCGAACGGCCGGTTTGCAGAAACCGTTGAAAAATTACGCGCGAGTTTGTGTCCGTGCGTCGCTGAGTTATCGGCGGCGGGTGTGTTTCGACTGTGGAGTCAGCCATTGGTATGTAATCCCGCGTGTTGCTATGTAATCCCGCGTGTTGCTATGTAATCCTGCGTGTCGATCGCTCGCATAGGCGGAATGCGCAAAATGTTATCACGTGTGGGAGATGCTCGGCCTGTCGAGATGCGATATTGCAGTACAGCAAGTGTGCTGGTGACCTGTCCGTGCAGGTTTTTGTTGTCGCCTGTCGTCGTGAATTGTCTTGAGGCATTCACTCTTAATGTAAAAGTTTCTACGTGTACTAATTCCCATTGACGAATAATGAGCCAAACATCCCAATGCAGGATCCTCCTTGTGTTATGTCACTGCAGCAATCCCTTAAAGAGCTTGCGAGCTCACTGGTTATTTTGCTGCTGTAATAATAAACACCTATCTATATCTATCCTGAACAAGAACCTTGAGACCCCCATCAGCCTTCCGTTTGATGTGGTTTCTGTATCATCTGCTCAGCGGACACGGGGATGACGGTGGCATGGCGTGGTTGGCACGGGCCATGGATGCAGAGATTAAACATGGCCCCCCTGTCCCCCCTGCTCTTCATAGGGCGGCATCTCAGCCCTTGTGCCCTGGCACAGTTGCACAGGCTGCCTGCTCAAAAACTATGCCACTGGGCAAGAGGGGTTGGCGTGCCAGTGCGTGCCAGCGCGGGGATTTGGTGCAGACGTGGCCGCATTGAGTGTAATGCATTATATTATAACATCATAACATAAAGGAAGCAGTGTGTGGCAATATGTTGGCGCCGGCAAACCGCCTGGCTGCCTCCTCCGCCTCTCTGCGCTTTCCTCGCTACGCCTCCGAGTCGTTCTCTCGTTGAACGGATTCATATCTTCGACATTGAATGAATACGTGCCATGCAAGCGTTATGAATTTAAAATAGTTAATTTTTTTATGATTAATCAGCGTGCCGTGTCCCCCACGCAGGATCTCGTTTGGCTGCTGCGGTCGCTTCACGACGGCGGAGCTGCTGTCGTTCTCGCTGTCCATCGCCCTGGTCCTCATCTGGGTGCTCACCGGACACTGGCTCCTCATGGACGGTACGGAGCTTCATTCGCCGCTCACAATCGCCACGGTGTCCCCTGTTCACAAAGCTGGCTATGACCCGAGTTTGAATCCTGCTCACGGCCACCAACACCAGTGACGATTCTCTGAACCGGTCCTAGGCCAGCCCCTATAGGTTGACTCGGTCTCAAATGAGTACCTAGTGCGTTGTGTGTAAACATTGCCACCTAGGGAGACAAAGGCGGCCGGGCGTGGTGCTGGTCACCCACCCCCTCGTGTACCGTGTCGACCTTCACAGGTGCTACTTGCTAACATCACTTGACCCTACGGTCTGTTAAAGGTATACGGGGGATCTTTGTCTTGTGTGTGTGTGTGTGTGTGCGTAGCGTTGGCGATGGGCCTGTGCGTGGCGATGATCGCGTTCGTGCGGCTGCCCAGCCTCAAGGTGTCGTGCCTGCTGCTCTCCGGCTTGCTCATCTACGACGTCTTCTGGGTATGATGCCGTCGCGTGTCCGTGTGTGTCGTTTGTCCATGTGTGTCGTGTGTGTGTCATGTGTCGCATGTCCGTGCGTGTCTGTGTGTGTCGCGTGTCTTGTCACGTGTGTTGCATGTCCGTGTGTGTCATGTGTCGCATGTCCGTGCGTACTTACCATCGTACGCTCGTCGCCCCTATCTTGGTATTGTGTGTAATGCTGTACGTCTTGCTCGCGATACCGCCGCGTTCGTGATGGGTTGGCGTCCACTAATCGGCATTGTCGCCGTATACACGTACACGCGTGTGGTAGCGGGAGTGCAACTTTCCAGCTCACCTGCCTGGATTGTGTGAGGAGCTTACAAATATTAGAAAGATGTGGACAAAGTCCCATCTGGAGCTGAGTGGACTTGCTGAAAACTGGTACCAGCGGTGTCAAGATCGACCTCTGTGGAAGAAGTTCGTGAAGGACGCTACTTTGCAGTTGGAGGCAGTCGCCCTGTAGCAACAACGGAGGGCAGAGGAGTGACGCTCACAACAGCATTGGACGGCCAAAACACAGCAAGTTAGCACAATAGGGAGCACAGGTGGTGCATCATCTCAATCCTCACCCTGGTTACAACCCAGGAAACACTCGCACTCATTGAAGCCACGACCAAGGCCTCACCTCTCGAATCCGCTCCTAATATTGCACTAAAGCACTGATCCGCCCAGTTCGCCGACATTATCACCAAACTAGCTAATGCAGGCTTCGTCACCGGAATTTTCCCATCTCAATTAAAACTTGGCCAAATCACACCACTGGACCCCGACGACCCCACAAACTACCACCCCATCACCAACCTTTCCACTTTCTCAAAAATCATTGAGCGCCTCATCCTAAAGCGCATACAAAACCACATCACATCCTCCCCCAATTTCAACACATTTCAATCGGCATACCGCATAGCACACTCAAACGAAACCGCACTCATCAAAAAACTAGACGACCTCCTCACCCTAATAGACTCCGGCTCCACGGCAGCACTCGTCTCCCTCGACCTTTCCTCCGCCTTTGACACCATCAACCACGAGATGCGACTGGAGCGTCTCTCTACCAACTTCGGCATCACTGGCACTGCACTCAACCTTATCGCCTCCTTTCTCGCTTCCAGACCAACTTTTATCAAAATGGGCACCTCAACAACACCCATCACCACATCCACTTGCGGGGTCCCAAAAGGTTCCGTACTATCACCTTTACTCTTCACCGCCTACATTTCACCACTCAGCCGCCTCATTGACAGTTACGGCATACGGCACCACACCTACGCCGACGACATCCAACTCTACACCACCCTTACCTCACCTGACAACACAAACAACCTGGAATCCTGCATAACAGCAATAAAAAATTGGCTACAGCAAAACAAGCTCGTCCTCAACCCTAATAAATCAGTCACAAAATACATCAGCACGAACAAGGGCCTCGCCAATACTCAACTCCCGCAACATCTCCGCATCGCCGACTCTCACATTGCACCCTCAGCTCATCTAAAAATTCTGGGAACAACACTAGACCCCACACTCACTTTCAGCACCCACATATACCACATCACCAGATCCTGCAACTACTATCTACATACAAGCACTGTGGCAAATCCGTCCACTAATCTCTAACCGAACAGCACAGACTATCGCCTGCACCCTCATCGCCAGCCGCTTTGACTACTGCAACGCAATACTCACGGGAATCACGAAACAACAGAGCGCCAAACTGCAACGTTTTCATACAACCTAGCACGTGCAGTCCTCAACATCAAAGTCTGCGACCAACAAACCACAAAATGCGTGGAGACTCTACACTGGCTACCCATCCACAAACGCATCACTTACAAAACTGCAATAATATGCCACCCGCTATCCATACAGGACACCCTAAATACCTCGCATCACTACTCCGGCCACTCGCATCAACACAATCCCGTACTCTCCGCAGCTCAGCATAGCACCTACTCCATAGACTGCGCTCACGTACAACCTTCGCGAAACGGTCGCGGCACCCACAACCTGGAACAGTCTGCCACACCTATTGCGTCAAACGCAGTTCCCCACAGCCTTCAAAAAACTCTTAAAAAGTCACCTCTTCACCAACTCACAACAAACCGACTGAGCAGGGCTCCGCGCCTCTGAATTAACGGGTGCAACTTGCCCAAAGAAAATGCGCGCGTTACAAAAGTAGATTATTATTATCATCTGCCAGTCATCTTGGTCAGGAAGCCGATGACACCTGGGTCTGTCCCGTGACCTCTTGTCGGTGAGTCTTCGACACTTCACGTGGCCTCAAGGTGCATATGGCCTGCCATAGGCGCCGTGGTGACGTCACCGCCACCTAGTGGCGAATGGCGGTTGTTGTAGCGTTTGTAGTGCAGCGCACAAACTGCCCGCTAACAGCAATTGACCCTCCAGTCTGTTAAGGCTACGCGGGGGATCTTTGCGTTACGCGCGTGTGCCCGCAGGTGTTCTTCTCGGCGTACATCTTCAGCAGCAACGTGATGGTGAAGGTGGCGACGCAGCCGGCCGACAACCCCATCGACGTGCTCTCGCGCAAGCTGCACTTCCCGCAGGGGGGGCGCGACGGCCCCCGCCTCTCGCTGCCCGGGAAGCTCGTCTTTCCCAGGTCTGGGGGGGGCGTGGGTGGGGGGCGGGGGGGTGGAACCGGTAGGGGGGTGGGGGCGGTGGGTGGGGGTGGTGGGGTGGTGGAAGGGGTGGGGGAATGGAAAGGTGGTGCCAATTGCTTTTGTGTTTGGCTTTACACGCCGCCGCAATTGTTTGTACGAATTATTTTTGTACCAATGTTTGAGTGTGAATGTTTGGACTGCGAGAGGAAACCCACGCAGACATGGGGGAAACGGGCAAACACTGCCGACCGTGGTGGCGCGGTGAGTAGCGCCGCCGCCTCACAGCTCGGGTGCCGCCTTTATGTGTGGAGTTTGCATGTTCTTCCCGTGTCCGCATGGATTTTTGTCAGATACTCCGATTTCCTCCCACAGTCCAAGGACATGCTGCCTAGGTTAAGTGGCCTGCCTAAATTGTCCCTGGTGCCCAGTGATGGACTGGCGTCCCATCACGGGTATAGCCCTAGTTATCTAGTGACTTGCTTTCCCCTCCCTAGTGGACAATTCTTAATAATATAATAATAATACTAGCATTTATAGAGCGCCTTTCACCCGAGGGTCACAAAGCGCTGCACAAGGCTGTGGAGAGAACGGCATGTTAATAACATCAAGACAGGTAAACGCGATAAATCATAGGACATAGATCATAAAGACAGCAGAAAAAAAATAATAACAACTACAGAGCGCCTTCTACCGGAGGGTCACAAAGCGCTGCACAGGGCTGGGGAGAGAACGACAAACCAGTAACGACAGCGAACGATAATCAGACCGCGTTGAGCCGCATAAGCGGTCCTAGCACGACGGCTTAACTAAAAAGTGACTTATTGACTGACTTGATGCAATCCCCGGCTAATCACGTTCGGCTGAAACTTGGATGCGAACCCAGGGTGTCGGAAGTGGGTAAGACTGGGCGCCAGGGTGGGACAGTGGGAACATTCGTTTCTCACAGAAAAAATGGTCTTGCCCGAGGCGGTTCGATTCCCGGCTCTGGTGCCGCCTTTCAGTGTGGAGTTTGTGTGTTCTCCCCCTGTTCTGCGTGGGTTTCTTCCAGGTTCTCCGGTTTCCTCCCACAACTTAAAAAAAACCCACTCATTAATGAATTGGCTGATAACATCGTAATTTATAGGACGCAGTGTGTGGCAATATGTTGGCGCCGTCAAACCGCCTGGCTGCCTCCGCTTTCCTCGTGCCTCCAGGTCATTCACCCTTCAAATTAATATCTTCGACATTGAATGAATGTATGCCACTCAGCGTAATAAACAGCATTCAATATAATTCCTTGACGCACGTGTGTCTGCTGTGCGCTCAGTTCGAGCGGGAGCCACTTCTCGATGCTGGGCATCGGCGACATTGTGATGCCCGGCCTACTGCTGTGCTTCGTGTTGCGCTACGACAACTACAAGAAGCAGGCGAGCGGCGTGGACCCAGACGCAGCCTTCCCCAGCCGTATGCAGCGCGTCTCCTACTTCCACTGCACGCTCATCGGATACTTCATCGGTAAACATATAAAAATACAGCCATACATCGCGATGGGAGAAACTAAAAACAAATCATAGGTAGCTCATTCAACATTGAGAGGGAGCAAGTGCAACACCTGCAACACTCCAAACACAAATCACGATCTGTGTGCGTGTCCGCGTGTGTGTGAGCGTGTTTGCGCGTCTGCATGTGTTTCTGTGTGTACGTGCGTGTGTGTACGTGCGTGTGTGTCTGCGTGTGTGCCGCTGGGTCGCGGTGCGGGGCCCAGGTCTCCTGACAGCCACCATCGCGTCCCGCATCCACCGTGCGGCCCAGCCCGCGCTGCTCTACCTGGTGCCCTTCACGCTACTGCCGCTGCTCACCATGGCTTACCTCAAGGTGACGCACACGCAGCGCACTCGCAATGCACGACTAACACACAAACAACACACGCAACGCACTCACAATGCACTCGCAGCACACGCAGCAGTGGCACAAAGTCCAACGTTTTGCTGCGCCCAGATAGATAGATGTTTATTATTACATCAGAAAAATACCCAGTGAGCTTGCAAAGCTCTTTACGGGATTCCTGCATTGACACAACAAACACGAGCGATTCGCCATCTGCTGAAAAACCTCCTTAGTGAGCGTTCGGCGTCATGTGGGAAACTGTAATTTAACATCGCGCTTCGAAGAATCGCAAAGAAGAAGAAGAAGAACGTGATAACACTGAAATCTTCGCACAGATAGATTCAATAATCCACTGCCGTTCGGCAATCTCTCGGTTACAGCATTCGGGAATGTAACCGAGACATCCTGGTCTCGATTGACCGCACAAAGAAAAACACTTGTCTCGTTCATGACTTGTGTCATGTAGCATATTCCAGCTGTTGAGGCCTGGACCTGAGAACACAGGGGATAGGGTGACAGTTGGAGGGCACAAGCGAAATCCCATACCCCCCTGGGTGACCTTCACGGACCCCTGTGGCCACCAGACAAGAGCCACCAGACACGGACCCCCATTGCCATTTCCCCTTCGGCCTGAAACACTTTGTGTGCTTGTGAGCCGAGCACTGGGCCCGTGGTGCGACGAGCCGTCTCTGTGCCGCGTACGCCCGCACGCTTCCCTCGTCACGTTCCGGGCAAGAGCAGCCTTTTGAGAGGCGCCTCCAGTGGTAATTCTGTAAAGATATCTCGCTAAACAAGCAGTCCCAAAATTTAACACACAGGCTTTCGTGACTAATGTTATCCATAGTAATATCTCTTTTTACGAGTTAGGTCACGTAAACAAAAATAAGTGTTCTAAACCCCGCCAGAACCTTTGTTCCTGATGAAGCTGATTGCAAAACGTCGTAACCTTAAACTGTAAACGTTGTGGGTTCTCTGTCCAACATACCGGTGTGATGCTCAAGTAGTAACGAATTTGCACGTTTTGTTCACGTGACAACGCCTTACTGTGTCGGGTGGAGGCGGGTTTACGACACTTATTGTTTACGTGACCTAACTCTTAAAAATAGCTATGCCATGGATAACGATCCGAGAAAATACACGCCGACAATTCCGTCGTAGCGTTGAAGGCCCGGCGAGCGACGTCACGAGGCCACGACGCCCTCTGTGAGCGTAACGCCCGCCCGCCGGCTCGCTTGTCCTCCAGGGCGACTTGCGACGCATGTGGTCGGAGCCGTTCCAAGCCAAGAACGGAGGCTCCAAGTTTCTGGACGTATGATGGGGGCGGCGTGCTGCGCCGTCCCGGACGCTGCCAGCGCCATCGCCCCGCCCGACCCTGATCGTCAGCACGCACACGGTGCCAGGGCCGTGCCCTCCAGCGTTGCCCGCCGGCGAGCCAGCCCGCGAGTCGGACTGCTAGCCCGCCTGCTAGTTGCCCGCTAGCCCAAACACCTCGGGCTGGTGGCGTCAGTCAAGAAAGTCGTGCCGGATTTGTTTGTCTACTTCCGCCCTCCCCTTCCGCCCGTCTCTCCCCCACAGACCCACCGCCCACCTTGCCCGCCCCGCTCACCCGCCACCTACCCACAATCCCCACAATCCCCACCCAGACCTCGGACCACACCTGACGTGCGCAACCCCGTTGGTTCGAAAGTTCCGTTTATTTTTACGTCTCCCCCATCCCCTCTTTATTTTGTACCGTTTGTATCTCCTCCCTCCGCCAGTCGTGTTTTTTTTTGTTTCGTTTTAAATCGTTTGTATTTATTGCTACGTCGTTATTTTCTTCCGATGGTGCCGTGAGAGCGAGGAAGAAAAAAAAAAGGGACCCCACTTTGACCGACGCGCCCCCTCCCCCGGCCCTGGCGATGACCGATGACCTCGATAACCTCTCGAGCCACACAGTTCAGTTAGGGTTCGGTGTTTGTGGTGTGGGTTAGGGGCGTTGGGGAGGTGGGGGTGTGAATGGTATAGGGACGAGATTGTTACTGCTTATTATTTTTATTTTTTAACTGAAACGTTGGTTGCCGTGGGTCCGAGCTGCGGATGGCGAGAGCAGCGCGCGGTCACCGGGAGGTGCGATCGGAGCCCTGGGGACCGATGCGTCAGGTTGTATCCCCCCATCCACCCGCCCCGAACTACCACCCCTGCAAGGCCCTGGCCGCTGGGACTCGTGAGCCGTGCCGGCGGCAGCAGTCGCCGCTGTCGCCCGCCGGCAACACACCCGCGCCGTTTGTTTACAATGAACACGAGATGAGTGGCCGCCGGTCTCCTGCTGCCCCCCCTCCACCCGCGCTCCTCCACCCCGTGCTCCTAACACTGTGACCCCCACGAGCATCTCATCGCGGCTACGCGATTGCCAGCACGACAACTTAGCGCTGGACGGGAGGGTGGCCCGACTTTTTAAAGTAAGTCTTTTACAGGTTTTGTAGTTTTGTCGTCGTTCCGTCTGTTTTTG
The DNA here is from genome assembly GCA_036362915.1 of Geotria australis. Taxonomy (NCBI): domain Eukaryota; kingdom Metazoa; phylum Chordata; class Hyperoartia; order Petromyzontiformes; family Geotriidae; genus Geotria; species Geotria australis. Next base: position 11,382,891 of record JAZEWU010000008.1, on the reverse strand, counting down.
TGTCACCGTCGTTATCATCGTCGTCTCTTTGCGTTGATTCCCCACCCTGCTACCGTGATGGATGCTGCATGTGGAGGTCAGGAGGAGGTCAGGAAGAGGTCGCTCATTGGAGGTCTTGGGGGAGCGGGGGGTGGGTCAGGAGGAGGTCAGGAAGAGGTCGCTCATTGCCATCGAACCACTGCGCGGCGGTCCCTCGGCCACCTCACCCGGCCGCCGGATGGCCACGCGGCCCCCCTATTTAAACGGCCTCTGTCATCGCTATTATTATTGTTATTGCTGTTATTAATAATACGTATGTATAATCAACTACTGTACATTGATTCCACGGCACTGCCAGTGGCTGCTCGCGGTGTGTAACGCAGTGCCAAAGGTGACTAAATAAGCAAATGAATTTGCGACGGGGCAGGGGGGTGAGGGACGGAGTGCGGGCCGGGGCGTTTGAATGAAAGCGTTCTCTCCGGTGGCGAATCGGCGGTTATCGCGGACGTACGTCTTTGTTCGACGACGCTGGCGATGACGGGGAGACAGGGAGACAGGGAGGTGCGGCAAACGGCAAATCCGGCGGCACCCTTGTAAACGTAACGAGTCCCCGGCACCAGCGTGGCAGCCCGCGGTGCCGGACGCTGGCACCGTGGACAGTTACATGTGGTTTGATCGCCCGTTGTGGTTCATTACAGTTTACACGCGGCGTGTGTGTGCGTGGGAGCGTGCGTGCGTATGTGTACGTGTGTGCCGGGCGACTCCCACGTGCGCGGCGTTCCGCGCGGTGGGTTTTGTGTTTCCCCTCCCTGGCCGCTCGCTCCACTGCTAGGCTATAGTCGGGACACTTCCTTCGTCGCGGCTTCTGACCGAAATGACGGTCGACGGCATCTGATTAGGTCGGTAAGAGGCTCCCAACAACCCGGGTTTAAAACAAATCTCGCGAGGGCAGCTGGAACTAACCCTGGCTCGGACGCGTAACGCCGACCTCCACGCACCCGCTAAGCAGGACCAGTCGCCCATCTTGCCGTGCCGCCTCCTCCCTCTCACCCCGTTGTTAACCCACTTAACTTGACCTCAATCCAGGTGTGCGGGGGATAAACCATTGCGGATTAGGAGGGGGCAAAAGCAGCTGTGGGGACAGCCCTCGTGGAATAAGCAGAGGGGGGGGGCGGTCCATCATGGCTTATTATTATTTTTTTGCATACGTGACAATTTTTTAAGCATTCTTACGACATGCGTGTCTTGGTGTAATATTTGCATAGGAGTGGTGTACAGCGTGCCAGTCTAGTGCGACCCTATAATATTGATTGTTTTGGTGGGGAGGGTTGCCATTTAAGTTTGGGATTTGCTGGGTTTTCGCCGGGCACTCCGGTTTTCTCTCAAAGTCTAAACATATGCTGCTGCGTAGGTTAATTGTCCTGCGGACTAAATTGCCCCCAGTGCCCTGTGATGGACTGGCGGGCTTATCCTGGGTATAGCCCTGCCTTGCACCCTTTGTCTTCCGGGATAGGCTCCGGTTCGCCGCCACCCTGTACAGGATTAAGCGGTTTCTGACAGTGGATGGATGACATTGATGCACGTTCGAAATGCTTTGGGGTGTCAATCCTCCCAAAACGTTAACTTTTTATCATGGAATCCGGCTTTAATTGTGTTCCGGTAACGAGCGTGTTCGCCGGGATCTCTTGAAAACAAGAAGCAGCAAACGTGATGGGACTTCGGGTTCTCCCGTGAGAATCGCTGGAAAATTATCGGTGCATTTAAAACGGAGGTCAAACACGACCAATTATGATTTCAGGTGAACCCGTGGTGGATGTGGCACGTAAGGATGGTGGACGTGAACCTGGATAGATGTTATAGATAGGTGTTTATTATTACGGCAGATAAATACCCAGTGAGTTTGTAAGATCTTTACGGGAATCCCGCGACACAACAAACACGCGAATTGACACATTAAACTCGCAACGAGACTTTGTTAATTCACTGCTTGTTAGAAATAGTTTTAACTAAACGCGAGACAAGACCAACGAGGCACGTAGTGTTGCGCGTCGGCAACGTTTCATTCAAATTCCACGGCGACGCCACACGCACGCACGCGCTCTCCGCCCGCCGGGCCGGCCGACAGACACAAACCCAGAATTGACTCCCGGCCACAAATTGTCCTCATGCGGCCATAATGAAGATCGGCACAATGGGTTCACCCATCTCATTGAAATCACCCGCCAC
>JAZEWU010000008.1:11330772-11358854 GCA_036362915.1 Geotria australis | reverse complement strand
AAGAAGATGTTTCTGGAGGTGTGCAACTACCGCTCGTTCAAGGACCTTAGAGATAAATGGCAGATTAGAGATGGGACGATTAAAATAGGGACTGGTGGAGCGGCCACGTTGGTCGACGCGGAGCACGGAGACCTACGGCTGCACGTGATTAACCCCCACCGCGGCCCGCCGGAACTCCACGTTTGTCTCCTGGATGCTGTACAGGTAGATTGGGGAAAACTCACCGAGGATGAGGCAAGGCGTCTCGGAGCTCTCCTCAGTGAATTCGAGGATGTGTTCAGCTGATGCGACGTAGGGAGCACCAACCTGACGCGGCACGAGATCGACACCGGGGAGGCCCGCCCCATTAAGCTGCCCGCTTACCGCATGGGGGCGCCTGAGTGGGCCAAGATCAACCAGGTGGTCGCGGACATGCTTAAAGATGGAATTGTGCGACCCTCCACCAGCCCGTGGTCTGCACCGGTCGTGTTGGTCACGAAGAAGGACGGGTCGATGGGATTCTGCATAGACTACCGGCGCCTGAATGCGGTGACCAAGGGCTACTGGCAAATCGCCATGGCCGAGGGAGACCAGGAAAAGATGGCGTTCACCACCCCTACGGGACTGTACCAGTTCCAGGTGATGCCGTTCGGTCTCTACAATGCCCTGGGTGACGTTCCAGCAGCTAATGGAAACCGTTATGAGGGGGCTGCAGTGGGAGCAGTGTCTTCTTTACCTCGATGACATCATTGTCTATGGAAAGGACATGGACGAATACCTCACCAGACTGCGAAGGGGAGCCCACCTGAAACTCAAATCCCGCAAGTGCTGCCTCGCCCAACGAGAGGTCGCCTACCTGGGCCATCGCATCAGCAAGGAAGGGGTGCGGATGGACATCCGGAAGGTGGACAGCGTCATCACCTGGGCGCAACCCAAGAATGCCGCACAGGTGCGATCCTTCATGGGGATGGCAACTTATTACCGATGGTTCGTGAAGGACTTTAGCATGATCGCTGGACCTCTCGCGCAACTCATCTCCACGAAGCGGCCCTTCCAGTGGACCGAGCAGTGTACGGCGGCGTTCGAGGAGCTCAAACATCGCCTCACCCACATCCCAGTGCTCACGTTTCCAGATTTCAACCGGGAGTTTGCCGTCGCCACCAACACCAGAGGCACGGGCTTAGGGGCGGTGTTGACTCAAGTCCAAGAGGGACAGGAACGAGTGATCGCCTATGCCAGCTGGACCTTGAACGGAGCGGAGATGAATTATTGTGTCACCCGGCTGGAGCTTGGAGCAGTGGTGATCGCGTGCCAGCAGTTCCGGCCATACTTCCACGGCCAGGGTTGTCTGGTGAAAACCGACCATTACGCTCTACAATTCCTCCTGAACTTTAGAGAACCCCACGGGCAGATGGAGCGGTGACTCGCCCAGCTCCAGGAGTACGAGCTGGGCTTAACGTATGTGCTGGGACGGCACACAGCAACGCCAATGCGTTGTCCCGGCGGCCCGCACCCAAGGCCGACGCAGCGGTGGGGCAACTCTGCCCCTGCTTTACTGGCGGCTGCTGCCGACGCGACAACGCCCGGCCACCGACGACCGAGGGACCCCGGGAAGCCCAAGACGCTCAAGTATGCCTGGGGGAGGAGGAGGGAGCGACAGGAGAAGAGCAACCGTCGCATTAGGCTCTCCTCGAGGAGGTGGGCTGTTAGTTTCCAGGACTCACTGGGGAGCAACTGCAAAGCCGCCAGCGCCTGGATCCTGAGCTCGCTGCTGTGGCGGACGCGCTCGGTTGCCGAGACACCAGCATATGGGGGAGTTGGGCAAGTCTGTACGGCCACCTGGAGCTGCGCGATGGTATTGTACGGGAGGTGACCACGACCGGGCAGCCGGGGCCCGCTGTGCGTCCCACCTCGGAACGAACCCTGCTGCTGCGGGCGGTACACGACAACCCGCTGGGGGGCCATGACGGGGAGTGGCGCACGCAGGACACCCTGCGCCTCCGCTACCTCTGGCCCCAGATGGAAAAGGACGTCGCCAACTGGGTGCGTGGCTGCCAAGCATGCCAACGAACAGCCCCAAAACCCCCCCAGTACGCTACGCCCCTGCGGCCCCTGCGTGTCAGCCAAATTATTTAACTCGTCGGGATTGACCTGCAGGGACCCCTTCCCGGCTCACACCGGGGAAACAAATACATACTGGTGGCGATGGAGTATATGACCCGTGAGCATTCAGGACAAGACGGCGGAGACCGTCTGCTCGTTGGCATGCAAGTCATCACAGACCATGGGAAAATAATTTGAGGCCAAACTGCAGGGAGCTGGGGGTCACCCGACTATGGACTACGGCATACTACCCCCAAGCCAACGGGATGGTGGAGCGGTTTATCCGGACCCTGGGAGATAAACTGCAATGCAGAGTGGCTACCCATCAGCGTGACTGGGCTTTCCACTTTCCGTACGCATTGTTTGCATACCGCACCACCATGCATACCTCCACCAGACAGACGCCCTTCTTCCTTATGCACGGGTATGAGGCGCGTCTGCCGGCGGATCTCCTGTTCGGGACACCGAACCCCCAGACCCTGCCTGCGGGACAACAACTCGCTGAGAAGCTGGACACGCTCTGACAGGCGCGCGCCACAGTCTACCAAGTGGGCGAAACGGCGCACCGTCAACACGTCCAAGCTGCTCGCCCACGCACAGACCCGACCCTCTTCCCACCGGGGGAGAAGCAGCTGTCGCCCTGGAACGTGGTCCTGCGGGCCAGACACGCTAGACCAACCGCGTGGTAAACGTGCGGCGGCTGAAGCTGTGGACGCCCACCACAGGGGAAATAGCTCCCGAAGCCCCGCCGACCGCCGGGTCCAGGAGGACGGGGGACGACGCACTGCCGAGGCCGCGACGCGAACAGCCATCCCCACGGGAATGGCATCGCAGCCCGCTGGGGCCATCGGGAGATCCGCCGGGCCTGTTGGCTCCGGGGGGGACCCCGCGACCCACCGACCCGCGCCCTGGACCCGGGGCCACCCGGTGTGGCCGCACCAGGCGGTTGTCGCCACGCCTAAGGGACGATGTGGCCGCGGCCCGGCCCTCCGCCGCTGGGGCCTCGGGCGAGGCCGGACTCGCACGGACGGAGGACGCTCCTGTTGTCAGTGACGTGACCACTGACGGCGGCGACAATGGCGCCGCCGTCCAATGCTGGTGATTCCCGCACCCCAACCAGCGGAGCCGACCATGGCCCCAGCAACGGGAACGCTGGTCGTGCTCTCGCCATTTGTGTGGGCGGGGGAGCTGCCACCGCAGGAAACCCGGCAGAGAGGAACGAGCAACCCACCACTCAAGAGAATGGGTGGCACATCATCCTGCGAACATTGTAAGAAGAACTGTCACTACGGATATCGACGTACGTTCGGAATTTCGCTATGCGGCGATTGCGGTGTGAGGGCAGACCGATCGCCGAGGGGAGCGATCGGTCTGCCCGCACATATCGACGCGAAGAGAAACGCGCCGCACCACTTTGTGTAAATCGCAGGGGTTACCGGTGGCGTGCGAGTCGCCACGGGGGGGTTAAAGTGCACATGTGGGTGGGGCAGGGCCTCAAAAGGCCGCACTAATTGGGTCCCATGGCGGAGCCACGCACGGGCACATCTATAAAGTCATGTCCCTGGGAGGAGGACGGGGTCCTTTGTCTCGGCGCGGAGGTATGAGGAGCGCAGCCGTGGGAAGCTGCTGCGGAGGCGCGGGAAAATCAAGCTAGCAGAGGGAACCCAGCCAGCAGCCAGGCTAGCACTAGGGTAGTATGAACGTGCGAGTGTTGTGAGGACAGTGCATGTTTGAATAAAGAGTAAACAGAGATCAGTGTTTCAGTGTTCGTTTTATTGTGTTCAAGTTGATAACGATGTAGTGACGGCATCGTGTCAGGATGTGCCGTCGGGTGTCGTATGACAGTCATGTCCCCTGGTTTTGCCATCATGAAGTGGAGCGCCCAACTCTCGGGGCTCACGGCAGCAGCTTCCGCTGTCGCCTGTGCTCCTTCATCCTGCCTGAGCTGAGATCTGCCGTTGCGTTTCTGCGTCATCCTCACATCAGCCAGAGTCTGGAGCGTGCAGTCTTCCCAGCAACTCGAAGTTTAATATTTCACAGGGCAGCGTTTCGTTCACAGTTGTTCGGCGACCTCCGCAGCTCGGATTCCTGTTGTCCTAGCGCACGCCCGTTTCCGTCTAGACCAGCAGTAGATCAGCACTCCCAAAGCGACTCGCCCCGTCTCTCCGGTCCCTTCGCCTTATGCCCTAAAGCTCTGGCCCAAGCTGTGACGTAATCTATAACGTAACCCCTCACCTGCTGTGAGTGACTCACATCTTCAATCAACATTTTAACCTCAACCTCGTCCTACACAATGGGATTCACAGCAGGACTCCCTTTAATCTCCCTCTCCCCTGTCTCTCTGTGACTGACTCATTGCCTGCATATGCACATTTTGCCTTTAACTCCACGTGCGTCGCGTCTGTTTGGCGCATTCGGTATTAGTCACACTTTCCCTCCACCACGATGCACCCCTTCTGGTGGACACCCAGTGTGGTGGACACTCAAAGTCGGGCCCCCCTAATTTCTGGTCAATTCGAGGTCATTACAGACCACTCCACCACGAAAAGTCTCGTCCGCGAGACTAAGCACTCGTCATACACAACTTTCTGTTGGCGGTACATATTGAACACAACATTGATCGTGACAAATAGCAAGACGTCGATAATATCATCCTAGATATTCAGGGCCAGCAATGCTTAATTGCTTTGACCCTCACAAACACCGTTCAGCTTTATCATTACCGAATGTGATTCCACATTCGCAAGCACCTTCATCACCATCGGCTTCATCACCACCAGCACGCATTCACATCAAAATGCTCAACACCACCATGCCTCCCAAAAATGAAAACATTGGCCAGGTGAACACGGCTTCTGTCGCTAATGCATATTCATCAGTAATGCATATCCCAAGCCCCGCCCTCTGTCGGGGTGGGGGGGGGGGGGTTCTCCTATTGCTAATGCATATTCCTCACTAATGAATATGCACCATCGCTCCCGTCAGCTACAAAGACAAAGGTTCCCGGTATAGCCTAGCCAGGCTGTAGGGTCAATTGCCGCCAGCGTTCATTCACAAAGGCCAGCACGGCACACAAGAGGGTGGGTGACCCTTTACACACAGCCACCTTTGTCTTCCCTCAACGACGCCCAAATGCTCCCTCACTGCAGGACCTCACGGCGTTTCCATAGCGCGCTCTCTCACAGTTACACAATAACGTACAGTAACTTTTACCAGCGCGCATTTACACAATACCGAGCGCAGCACTCAACACACACAAAACTTTTGCCGACACGCAAGAGTTTTTTTTTAACCTTATAACATTATACTTCCGCTTTCGTTTCGTGTCTGTGGTCCGTCTCAGCGTGCTGCAAACGATGTCGACTCATCACACTTACAGTCCGCATTGTGTTGCTTCCGAGACAGTCCTTATCTGCTGCTGCGGACACGAATGCGGCTGATTCACGAACGCGGCCGTTTCTCTCAATTCGGGTCTCTGTCCCGCGCTGCTTCCCACCCTTCCGGTCAATATCTGTGGCCGCTGGTCATTGAACTTTCTCGCTGTCGCTGCGTCGCTAGCTCTCGAGCGCGGAACCACTGCTTCGTGCCGGCGCGTGCGCTGCCAGCAGTCTCTGCGCAAGTGGCCTCTTTTCCCGCAGTGCCAGCACGACATGCCCGGGTGTGAACCATGTTGCCACGATGCTGTGGTCGCTAGTTTCGGCTCCGCGTGTGCTCTGCCAGGGCCGCTCACATCCGCGCCGCTGGTCCGAAACGGCGTTTTCTCTCCCGTCTTCCATTGTCTCACGCAGCGTTCGTTTACATCTACCGTCAAACCAAGCGATTTTAGCAGGTCGGTGGTGAGAATACTTTCTTCTCAGAGTGATGACACAACGTAAAATTCATGCTCCGTTTCCGCCACTCCTACTCACACCGCCAGCTTCACTCTCCCGCTTGCACCTAGCTTCGAATCGTTCCCTTGACGCAGCTCTCGATCTGGGGGTTGAAGGTGTTCGAGAGAGACTCCTGCACTGCGGCAGTGAGTCTCGTTGAGCAGTGACACTGTTGCCCCTGTGTCCACTAACATGACGGTCAATCGACCGTCAACCAATCCCTCCACTCTAGCTTCAACCCCTCCCCTGTCCGCCTTCACCGCTCCCACTCGTCCTGGGTCGGCCGGCGGTTGTCGAGGGCGCTGTTGGTTCGGCTCGGGCCTGACTCCCCTCTCCAGTGGCTGCGACAAGCGCTCCCCTCGCCGACAGTAGCGCCGTATGTGACCCCTTCCCCCGCACAACCAACAAGCCACAGGTGGCTTATCCTGAGCCGTCTTCGTCGTTGTCGATGCTTGCAGGCGGCGGTTCAACTCCTTGTAACTCTGCTGCAGCGTCCGTAACTCTTCCTGCGTTTTTTCGAGCTCCTCATGAACTTTTGTCCTGTCGTTCATCATCTGCTGGAAACTTTGCATCCCCATCTCGTTCAGCTTCGTCACCTCCCTTAGTATCTTGGCCACATGTTTCCCCTGGCCTTCCTCAAGCGCCTCGAGCCTTTCCCAGACCTCATCAATGTCCTCGACATTGGTCTGCCCTGCCACAACGCTGATCAGCGGCTGTTTCTCCGCAAGCCGACGACAGGACTGCTTGTGCATACTCCAGTGCTGTTTCTGGCAGGGCTGTCCGCAGTACGCTACAGCTTTGCAGGCGGTACATCTCTTGTTGGCGCCTTCCACCCCGCACGCCGCACAGCACTCGATCTCTTGCCATTGATGTTCAAGGTCGGCGCTCTTTGCGTCAGGCCGGCGGGTAGGCGCCTCCTCCAACAGGGTCAAGCACTCGGCTCGCTCCCCTTTGGCCACACGGTGAAGTGCTTCCTGCTCAGCGCGTGTGCGCTCGCCCACGTTTTCTCGCCACACCTCCGTCTCGTCGGCTCTCATCGCAGTCTCCCTTGCAGCCGTAGATTCAAATTCCGTTTCTGGCTCCAATTGTAGTGACCCACCCGGCATCGTGTCAGGATGTGCCGTCGGGTGTTGTATAGCAGTCATGTCCCCTGGTTTTGCCATCATGAAGTGGAGCGCCCAACTCTCGGGGCTCACGGCAGCAGCTTCCGCTGTCGCCTGTGCTCCTTCTTCATCCTGCGTGAGCCAAGATCTGCCGTTGCGTTTCCGCGTCATCCTTACATCAGCCACAGTCCGGAGCGTGCAGTCTTCCCAGCAACTCGAAGTTTAATATTTCACAGGGCAGCGTTTCGTTCACAGTTGTTCGGCGACCTCCGCAGCTCGGATTCCCGTTGTCCCGGCGCACGCCCGTTTCCGTCTAGACCAGCAGTAGATCACCACTCCCAAAGCGACTCGCCCCGTCTCTCCCTTTGCCTGAATTGCTCTAAAGCTCTGGCCCAAGCTGTGACGTAAACGCTAACGTAACCCCTCACCTGCTGTGAGTGACTCACGTCTTCAATCCACATTTTAACCTCAACCTCGTCCTACACAATGGGATTCACAGCAGGACTCCCTTTAATCTCCCTCTCCCCCATCTCTCTGTGACTGACTCATTGCCTGCATATGCACATTTTGCCTTAAACCCCACGTGCGTCGCGTCTGTTTGGCGCCTTCGGTATTAGTCACACTTTCCCCCCACCACGATGCACCCCTTCCGGTGGACACCCAGTGTGGTGGACACTCAATGTTGGGCCCCCCCTAATTTCTGGTCAATTCGAGGTCATTACAACGAGATGCCACGAAGGCAGGGGGCGCGGGCGCAGTCAGTGGGAGCATCCGAACCGCCTGGTGAGGATGAGGACAGCAATGTAGACCAGGGCCATAGCTCAGAGGAGCGGGCTTGCCACCCATGGGGAACGAGGGTCCCGACCACCTCGGGGCAGCTGCGGGATCGCAAGACACCGCACCACACCGTCCACATTGAATGAATATGTGCCCGTTCTAAATTTAAAATTATTAAAGACAATTATTGTCCAGCCGTTGTGTGGGCAGACAGGGGGTGTCGAGATTGTGGCGAAAACACACAGAGCGATGACAGAATGAAACTCTGCACCGGACAAATAGCGGTTATAGGAGCGCGCGTGTGTAACCGACATTTAAAACCAGCAGGGAAATCTAAACGAGGTTTATTGTCGATTCATTTATAGATTTGTGCTGAGCAATAATGGTCAACATAAAATATTGGCAGCATTACGTGTATTGATCTATGCCTCGGTCACGTTTTAATTAACACTAACAAGTTACGGTTTTTTTTGGAGAAAATGAGGATGGCCCTAGCGGTGCCACCCATCCATCCATTTTCTAAACCGCTTGTCCTGGTGAGGGTCGCGGTGACAGCAGTCCAAGGAGAGTGGACCAGACATCCCTTTCCTCAGCAACAGACTCCAGCTCTTCCTGGGGGATTCCCAGCCGTTCCCAGGCAAGCCGAAGGATATAATCCCTCCAACGTGTCCTAGGTCGGCCTCTAGGTCTCCGCCCGGTGGGCCGCGCCTGGGATACCTCCCGAGGGAGCCTTCCGGGGGGCATCCTTCCCAGATGCCCGAACCACCTCAACTGGCTCCTTTCAATCCGAAGTAGCAGCGACTCTACTCCGAGGTTGTCCCGGATTTCTGTGCTCCTCACTTTATCACGGAGAGTGAGCCCAGCAACCCTGCGGAGAAACCTCATTTCTGCCGCTTGTATCCGCGATCTCGTTCTTTCGGTCATTACCCAAAGTTCATGACCATAGGTGAGAATAGGGACGTAGATTGACCTGTAAACCGAGAGCTTTGTTCTAGGACCAAACTCCCGCTTCACTACCACGGACCGGTACAGTGCCCGCATCACTGCCGACGCTGCTGCAATCCGCTGGCCAACCTCACGTTCCCGCTTACCATCACTCGTGAACAATACCCCAAGATACTTAAACTACTCCACTAAGGGCAACTGCTCTCCCCTCATGAGGATGGCCCTAGCGGTGCCGAGAATTGTAATTGACAAAAAGCTGGAGAGAGGACGGCACGGTGGCATAGCGGTGAGTCGCGCTGCCGCCTCTCCCCGTGTCCGGGTGGGTTTTCCCCGGGCACTCATGTTTCCTCCCACAGTCCAAAGACAGGCTGCTGCATAGGTTAATTGGTACTACGGACTAAATAGGCTCTGGCTCACCGCGTAATGATTAAGCGCTTTCTGGCAATGGATGGAGCCATACCTCCCTCTGCTGGACGAGGCGAGTATTTGTCAAGACTTCGCTCCGCAGTATATTAATGACAAATGGAGATGGCCCTAGTGGTGTCGAGAATTGTAATTCACAAAAGCCGGAAAGGGGGCGGCACGGTGGCGTAGCGGTGAGTAGCGCTGCCCCCTCTCCCCTTGTCCGCGTGAGTTTTGGCCGGGCACTCCGGTTTCCTCCCACCGTCCAAAGACATGCTGCTACATTGGTTAATTAATTACAATAGCATTCTTCTTCTTCTTTGCGATTCTTCGAAGCGCGATGTTAAATTACAGTTTCCCATTTTCTTACACAGCCCCTTGCATTTTCATTGAACTCCGCAAGGTCTTTTGAGCTGCAGAGGTTGGGTAGTAGAGCACAGACAAGGCAGTGTTCCATAGTATGGTCTGCTTCTCCACATTCACAGGTGGTTGGGCCAGTCTTGTAGCCCCATCTGACCAAAGCATCTTTTGATCGTCCCGTTCTAGTTCTCAGGCGGTTGAGTGTCTTCCACTGAATCCATGGTGCATCTGAGCCAGGAGGGAAGTCTTCAGCAGGTGGGATTCTCATGCCAGTTGCAGGAGGGTCACTCTCAAGCTTTTCCGTCCAAAGCTGGAGTCTGGTTTCCCCTCGAGATGTTGTTAGGGGCTGCACATGGCTGAGGAAGCTTCTTCTTGACTTCAGTCGTTGGGCCGGGGGTTGACGTCCATGAAGGAGGTGGCGTTCATCGCTAGTAGCCTTTGTCATCTCGACTCGACTGGCCACTTCCCGTCGGATATCAGCAGGGGCAATGCCAGCGAGGAGGTACAGGTTGTTTGTGTGTGTGGGTTTCAAGCAGCCAGTGATCAGGCGGCAGGTGTTGTTCAATGCCGGGTCAAGTTTCTTGGCATGGGTTGACCTCTCCCAGACAGGACATGCATACTCCGCAGAGGAATAGCACAAGGCCAGAGCAGTAGATCTTAATGTGTGTGCTGTGGCTCCCCATTTGGAGTTGACCAGTTTTCGTAGGATGTTGTTTCGGGAACCGACGTTCAATTTGGTGTTTTTGACGTGCTCCTTAAAGGAGAGAGTGCGGTCCAGGGTTACTCCAAGGTAGACAGGGTGCTTACGGTGCTCAAGTGGTGTTCCAGACCATTTATAGAGCGCCTTTCACCCGAAGGTCACAAAGCGCTGCACAAGGCTGTGGACAGAACGGCATATCTAAATTTTCCCCGATGCCCTGTGATGGACTGGCGTCCTATCCTGGGTATAGCCTTGCCTTGCGTCCTGTGTCTGCCGGGATAGGCTCTGGCTCACTGCGACCCTGTATAGGATTAAGCGGTTTCTGATAATGGATGGAATGGATGGATTAATTAAATTGCCCCCGGTGCCTTGCGATGGACTGGCGTCCTATCCTGGGTGCAGCCCTGCCTTGCGCCGTGTCTGCCGAGATAGACTCTGGCTCAAGGCGACCCTCTGCAGGATTAAGCGGTCTCTGACAATAGACGGATTAAAATATTCTGCAGTGACGTGTTGACGGATACTCGCCTCGATCAGCAGAGGGAGCTGTGGCTCCATCCATCCATTGTCAGACACCGCTTAATCCTTAGTGTACACTGTACAGGGTCGCGGTGAGCCAGTGCCTATCTCGGCAGATACGTTAAGCTGAGCTCTTTTTAACAATTGTCCAATGGGGCGAGGTAAGCAAATTACAACATATCAGGACTTTTAACCAAGGCAGCATGTCTTTGGACTGTGAGGAGAGACCAAAGTACCCGGCGAAACCCCACGCGAGCAAGGCGGCACCCGAGCCGGGAATCGAACGCGGGATTTATTTATTGTGAGGCGGCAGCGCTACTCACCGCGCCACCACGCCACAGTGCCTCCCTTAATCAACTTGCAGTTGCCCCGACTTTACTGCTATATACATTGGCATTTCTGCATGGGTTTTTGGCCGGGCCCTCCGGTTTCCTCCCAAAGTCAAAATACATGATGCTGTCTATGTTAATTGGCCTGCCGACTAAATTGCCCCCGGTGCCCTGTGATGGGCTGGCGTCCGATCCTAGGTATAGCCCTGCCTTGCGCCCTGTGTCTGCCGGGCTAGGCTCCAGCTCACCGCGAGCCTGTACATGATTAAGCGGTTTCTGACAATGGACGGATGGATGGATGATACTAGTAATAATTCATTCATTCATTCATTTTCAGAAACCGCTTAATCCTATACAGGGTCGCGGTGAGCCGGAGCCTATCCCGGCAGACACAGGGCGCAAGGCAGGGCTATACCTAGGATCGGACGCCAGTCCATCGCAAGGCGCCTGGGGAAATTTAGTCAGTACGCCAATTAACCTGGCAGCATGTCTTTGGACGGTGGGAGGAAACCGGAGTGCCCGGCGAAAACCCACGCGGACACGGGGAGAACATGCAAACTCCACACAGAAAGGCACCCCGAGCCGAGATTCGAACCCGGGACCTTCTTGCTGTGAGGCGGAAGCGCTACCCACTACGCCACCGTGCCGCCCCCACTAGTAATAATAATAGCATTTATATAGCGCCTTTCACCCGAGGGTCAGAAAGCGCTTCACAAAGCTGCAGAGAGAACGACATGTCAACAACGACAGAGCACGGAAAATCAGCAACAATTTTTTGGGTTTTTTTTTTTTTTATAATCCGAGCGGTGGAGAGAACGGCATAACAACAACGGGGAGACAGAAAACTGAGAGTCAAGCGATAGCAACGAATTATAAGACAAAGGACAAAAGAAAAAACAACAGGAAAAACAATAATAATAATTCTACAAGCAAGGAGGGAACAAATGTCCCTGAGCAGACACAGATCGGAAGAGAGAGCCAACATCTCGGCACGGCACCGATAACCCACTCCAACAATTCAAGCCAGAGGAAGGAACGAATGCTCCCAAAAAGGCGCAGGTATGAAGAGAGCCAACAACCTGGCACGACAGCGCCGAGCCGCATCAGAAATCCTGACAGGACGGCTTGAAGGCTTTACGGAACAAATAAGTCTTAAGACTAGATTTGAAGATGTTCAAGGACTGCGCTGAACGAATTTCCAGTGGAAGAGCATTCCACTGGAAATTAGTACTAACCTCACAATGCAATACTAATGCCACAAATATTTTTTGCAGGTCCTCAGCAGTTTATATTGCCTGTGAATTCCAGATATGCTCAAACACCGACTTGGTAAATTGTTAATAATTTAAGGGACAATCTTCTTCTTTGCGATTCTTCGAAGCACGATGGCTAGCTTCTGGACATGGTTGTCTTTCAGCTTGGCTTCGAAGTGTTTGGTAGAATTCGCAGGCAATACCAAGTACTACCTGACAGGGATCGCGACGTGAACGCTTCTACCTTGACCCCCAATAAAAGAAAACGTTAAGATGTGCACTTATTTATTTCCAGGAATGGATATGGTGTAAGATACCATGGGTCTTGGACATCACGTGACTCCTAAGCCACAAAGTCACAAGTCGCAGGGTATGTAATAACGTTAATTTTAAAATGTCATACTCATGTGCAATGAACGGCCATGACCAGAAATATGCCTATGTTTTTTTCTTTAAAGGCACCATTTTTTATCAGTTGAATTAATTTGTTATTTGTGCATCACTGCCCAACGTAGCATCACAAAACTTTTAAATTATCAGGTCACTTGGTTGCATGCTCTACGATTGGTAAAAAGTTACCCCGCTTTTGGCCGATGTGTGCATCTAACGTCTCATCTTTATTCACCACAGCCCTCGGGCAGGCTGCCCTCTACTCATCGGAAGTGGCATTTTTACATGATCAACTATGCAATCGACAGAGCTCAGATTATTATGGTAGGGATTGGTATATACAGCTCGGATTATAAAACAAAAATAAAACCCCAAAAAAGTTGCTGATTTTCCGTTCTCTGTCGTTCTTGACATGTCGTTCTCTCCGCAGCCCTGTGCAGCGCTTTGTGACCCTTGGGTGAAAAGTGCTCTTTGAATGCTATTATTATTATTACAATACATTAATAATACAATTTATAACGTGCACACATTCCATGCCTGGTCATGGGCGAGACACGGATACAAAGACGTGAGGAAACCGGAGAGGCGGGGGAAGACAGCCAGGCAATTTGCCGGTGCCAACGTTAATAATAATAATAGCATTTATATAGCGCCTTTCACCCGAGGGTCACAAAGCGCTGCACAGAGCTGCAGACTCTGCTTCCTATATATCATGATAATAATAATGGTATTGGCCAATTAATTAATGAGTGTTTTTTTGTCGTTGTGGGAGAAAACCCACACAGAATATGGGGAGAACACACAAACTCCACAAAAAGACACCCGAGGTGGGAAGCGAACTGCCTCGGGCAGGACCTTCTTTCTGTAAGAGGCGGATGTCATCACTGTGGCACCCTGCCATACTCAGAGAATAATTGTATTGACCGCAGCGATACGCTGGGGCGAGTGAAACCTCGGCCGGGACACCAATTCATAACTGTCAAACAAAGTCCCACTGCTCTACTAAATTAGCTATGCTTGGATACCTGTAGTTATATAAACAGCACATACATTTAGAAAAAAAAAATCACAATTAGCACACAAGTCTATATACAATTGACTTGCTACCGTGTGTAAAATTAAATAAAATTACCAAAATTTCCACAACACGTTGAATCAAATGCAGATTGTTTAATATTTAGCGATTTAAATTACATACAGATTTAACATTGCAATATTTGAGCATACAGATCATGAATTTGGAACTCAATGCACTTCAGAGTTGTGATGCCACATTAAAATACAATAGCTGATAAGTACGGCATATAATTTTCTGACTTGTACAAGACAACGGTATGAAGTTACAACTTTAAATGTTGAGACACCATAAAGACCTAAATTATGGATTTAAGCTGAAGTCAAGATGTTACGAAGGTATTGTTTACATCGTGATATGTGGCAGATGTTCATGCAGACAAAACACAACTGAAGATGTGTAGTCACATTGCGCTTTTATCCAAGAACAGACTACAAAGCTCATCAACGCATTCAGATTATGAGCAACCCTGAACTTTCAAGTGCTTTTAAATCAACTTCATATGTAAAACATGGTATTGGAAAGCACAGACTGGTTTTAGTTCTAGCAACGATGGATTTGTGTACCTAGGAACGTCTAACAATGCCTCAAGAATAATATTTGGAAAATTCCGTGTTGGCCATATGGTCATTTTCATTTTAGTGTGGGAGGAAAACAGTTCCTAAAAAATATGTCGAACATTTGAAATAACACAAACTTTACACGTAAAGCCATTTTGTCATTGTGCTCCGGGATGAGAGCATTCCAATTCTGTGGGGGTTACTTCTCCATACATCACGACATTGGTCAGTGCAGGCTAAAGGCGGGGAGTATAGAAGTGGTAGCATAGTACAAGGGAATTTTCTATACACCCTTCTGTTGCCCCCCGCATAGCTGTTGAAGTCAGTCTCGATTTCCTTCAATTGTATTGGCCCCCTGTATCTTTTTCCGACGAGTGTTGTAGCGTATCGATCTAGGTTTTTACTGCTCGATGTATGAGAGCTACTCTTAATAGCGCCTCTTCTTGATGTAGCCTCAAGCAAAATGGTGTGTCCAATTACTAATTGTGGTCTAGAGCATTGTTCCACTAATTGGTGAGCTGAAACAATTCGAGTTTTCCATACTTGTAGATGTAACAATAAAAGTTATTTGGCTTTATTGGGTGGCAGAGGGTCTTATTGGCACAGATATGGCCAAATCATGCGGCACAACCCAAAAATCAACGATAAATCATACTGGCTGAGAAAACCTACGTGTTGGATTATAGGTTTTAATCAACACCATACATGGCAAGGAAGCTGCGTCAGATGCCAATGTGTCAATGGTGTGTGGAAACTTGAAAGACACCCTCACACGAAGTGCAGTCTCCAATTTAAATGTGGAGTTTTTCATTGAACGCACCACTTCCATTTATCTTAACACCTACTTACACTCAATAACAATGTAATTAATAACTATTAACAAGTGTGTCTGCATTGCTTTTATACTGGTTTACTAACAAACGGTTGAAGGGAGACGGCACAAATAGGCCCATTGGCTGCAACTGTATGTAGTGAGGAGTGATGTTCGCTACCCACCACACGACCCAAATCTTCATGGCCAGCAATGTTAACACACAAGGTAGGAACTAATGACTAAAGCATAAATTGAGTGATTAGTTATTGACCAGCTGAACTTAAAGTGCCTTGCAAGCCTCCAAAGGTCAGCTGCATTGTAACGGACCACAATTATTTCATTAACTACGGCCATTTATATTTACAAAGTATCAACTTGAAGTTGCTGTCAAATCTCTTTTGGCACCAGTGGATAGCGCCACTTGACTGTAGGAGTCAACTTACAGTTACTTCACGCACACTGCTGGCGCCTGGCCCTGCAAAAGAGGAGGTTGGACGAGTTAATACGATGTGTTTTAGCCCGCAAATAAATAATTCTGAAAATGTATTAATGTGGGTTTTCACAGCTCATTATATGAAGTTTGCTCTCAAGAGCTGCTGTTTCGGGATTGCCATGTCGAGCGTCCCTCTCTCCGATCTGACGCTAGACATAAAAACACAACTTTTAGCTAGGCAATTCATTAGGCTGACGATGCCTCCAACGTGGGAGGCGACACCACGAAGAAGGCAGGAGGAACGCTCAAAAGACCTTGCGGAGTTCAATGAAAATGCAAGGGGCTGTGTAAGAAAATGGGAAACTGTACTTTAACCATCGCGCTTCGAAGAATCGCAAAGAAGAAGAAGCTCTTGAATTCTCAATGCTGAGGATCAAAGTTATAAAATGGTACATTTATACAGCTAATTTCCCCCCCTAATGCACATCCTACTGTTCTGTACACCATCTTGACGTGCAGTTGCACTTGGAGGTTATAACATCCAAATCGTGTTATTGGATTGTGAAGTTAATTCACTCCCCGCTATTCACCCTAGCGCACGCCCAACGATTTATCCATGGTACAGGATGGGCTACGACACGCGTTTGCCCGAGCACGTGCGTCAACTTTGTGTGTGGCGGGTCACCTTGTAAGCACTGCACACGAGGGCAAGCAGGGCATTCTCAGCCTTGTTCTGAATGTCCTCCGTGTGCTCCTGCAACACAGCGATGCGGCAGAATGAACCGAGCGTTACAAGGCACAACGCTGCATTTCTGTCAAAGAATGTGCGCGGCTGACAGCATTACAATGAAAATCTGGATGTTTAAAAAAAAATCCCATTCACTTCCATTGCGATATTTTAAACTGACATTTGTTTTCAAAGGTCTATTAAAGCGTCTGCCAATCACATTCACGCAGAGATATTTAAGGAGCTCCCTATTCCCTAACATTCTTGTATATTGAAGGTCATGCAGTAGATACATTTTACACATTGCAGTAGATCGGAGAGGTACGTGTATGAATAGGTGAGTGAGTGGATAGGTATGCAGGTATCCATGATAAAAATGGCATGCTTCAATTAAGTAATCTAATGGCCCTTTTAGACATTTCGTAAAAGTGAGACGCTTTAACTTGACAAGAGCACATGCCACCTGAGATTCGTTTTAAGCAACAAAGTTGACAAGCGTGGCAGTGAGCACCGACCCCGTTGAAGACGATCCAGGGCACGTATTGGTGTTGAGGGCGGAGGGCGTCTGTGCGTTGGGCATTTTTGTGCATCAATTTATTTCCCAGGAGGCCATTGGCACACTTATCTACCAACTTCCAGTCCTGCTTGGGAGCCAGCATGGCTGTGCACTGGCAAGCATTCACACGCACACAGTGTTAAGAATGCACACATATATGGTACAATCAAGATATATATGTACATAGTCAATCGGTCTCCCTAGAGAAAAGAGCAATGCTGTGGTGCTCATCTTCCCTGGTAGCCCTGAGGAGGTGATGGGAATTCTATTCTCGCAACAGGGGTCAGTCTGTAAAGGAACTACTGTTCATTGCTCAGAACATGGTTCTTGTTGTATGGATCCGTGAGGAACAAGTGACGAAGCTACCGTGCCATCTGGGATTTGAGCCGTCTCGTTGAGTCCAGTTCCGCCGCATCAGCACCCAGCAGGAAATTTATACAATGGCCGAGTAAAACATTACGAACCCTTAACCTCATCTTGTGCCTTAGAAGTTCTCAAGCTTTATGGTTGTAGCAACTACTATTTTTGGTCCTTTGACTAGGTAAATGATTAATGGCCACACTGCTGGAAGTCTTAGATGCTTAGGCCCCACTTCCCATACTATCCCTGTCTTGTTGGTTGGTTCACCTGTCAGACGATTTCATTCACAATATGTAGAGCCAACGTTTTTCTCTTGAAATGTGCACAAATTAGGTGCGCTTGCCATTTCGAACCACAGTAGCTACTGCAACTTGTAATGAGTGCTATCTATATTTATACCTATAATCTGATTAAATGTTTTTTAATACGATTTCTCCAAATCCACGTACAGAAATAACAATGCCCAAGACTCTTCACAAAGTCAATTTGGAGGAAGATGAATTACTGAGATATTTGGCCTATTCTTTTATGAGTATTGTACAGGAGGTAAACCACAGCACCACAATAATATTCACACGTTCTCAAAAAAATCTTCACAAGTGGTTGATGCACACATTAGCTACGCATCCATCTGTTAGTTACCTCCCAGCTCAGCAGGACAGAAATATCACAACATGTGACGAAATCTGAACCATCCACCAACCCCACGACATAGCGATGGACTCCTTGTGTGCTCCACCACACATGCATATGCAATATTATGCAATGATGATTTGAATGACAGTGCACTTGACTCGAAGCCTACCTGCTGGGCAGCTTTAATGGGGTCACCAGCCGATTCCATGCAATTCAAAACTGGGATGTGATCACTACTGTCCGGCAAAAAGTAGATCAGACATGCCTGTGTGTGTAGCAGAGAGCAGGGTCAATCTCAAAACATCCACTCAGAAACAACAACCAAATGAGCATTAGTAATGTTGCCACCCATCACTGGGCTCATATATACAAAGAAAAAAGGCTAATTGAGAATTGATCCCTAGTTAATACAAGGAAAACGATTGATCCCTAGTTGACCAGTCAGTTTGCCATTGTTTCCCCCTCCTGTCTCTCTCTCTGTCTTTCTGTCTCTGTGTCCCTATGTCTCCCCCTGTCGCTCACCATCCCTCCCTGTCTCCCTCCGTGTTTGCCTTTAAGGAAGTGCCGGCCATCTTAGGGGACGCTGGCAGATTTTTGCCGCTCTTAAGATTGCCAGTTTCACGACCGTTCGGTATATTCGAAGCAGCCTTAATCATGTATTTTTTGTTCCTTTGGTGTTTATTGGTTGTTTTTTCTTTCATTGTTGACATGCCGTTCTCTTCGCGGCCCTTGTGCAGCGCTTTGTGACCCTCGGGTAAAAGGCGCTATATAAAATTATATTATTATTATTATATTTCACCCTCAGTTGGGAAAAACTCAACAGCAGCTCAAAAGGTCATTATGGCCACTCCTCCAGATGTCCCTCGGACCTTCTGATCGCTTTCTGCCAGATTCTGCAACTGCTGCAAGTTTTATATACAACCTCCAAAGTCCCGTCTTACATTCATATTACAACAATGTGGTTTGAGGTTTCCCTCTGGTTCAGTGCTCCCGGTGTCACTCAAACGCATGTCTCAATAACTTGGCTTCCTTCATCCTGCAACACTGGCTCAACACATTATCACCTTAGCACTTAACTGGGTTTGTGTGTGGAAAGAGAACATGTTTAAACCAGTGTCAAAGTCAGGCAGGCTATATCTGCATATACATTTGCAGCACTTACAAATTAGACTTTCGCTGCATCTTACGCTTATGTTAGATAGGCATAGTGCTATGAGCTCTAAAACTTACTATGGAAAAAACATTCAGTTCTGTAAATGATTCTACTATACGGCAATAAACATATTAAGGACAATTACGTTTGTTTCATACTTTTTATATTTCTGGAGATAACATAACTTTCATGATTTTTAAAGTCCGTTTACTGGGAAACAAGTGTGAACTCGTTACAATCGTAAATCATTTTAGTATGTCTGTACATGTGCGAATACATAAAAACCAATAATAAACACATTCCTTATTTCCACCTTAAATCTGAGCAAGGTGCGAACGAACAGAGAATGAGCCCGTGTGTTGGTTTTAAAACTGCCAACTTCTTAAGAATAATAAGAATTATTATTATTTTACATTTATAACGCGGACGTATTCATTCAATGTCGAAGGAATTCATCGACGAGAGAACGACTCAGAGGAAAGCGCAGAGAGGCGGAGGAGGCAGCTAGGTGGTTTGCCGGCGCCATATTGCCACACACTGCTTCCTATATATTATGATGTTATCGGCCAAATAATTAATAAGTGTTTTTTTTACTTGTGGGAGGAAACCGGATAATCCGGAGGAAACCCACGCAGAACAGGGGGAGAACACACAAACTCCACACAGAAAGGCGCCCGAGCCGAGATTCAAACGCGGGACCTTCTTGCTTCGATTCGATTCTTTGAAGCGCGATGGTCACATGACAGCCTCCCATTGCAACAAGTTCTTCTTTAGTTGCAGACAGCCCTTCAACATTTAGAGATATAATAGTCAGTGTTGGCCTTAAAGGCGGCGGGCATTGGCCTCTCTTCTTGCACCAGACTGAGGGGCTTCTGGCATCTGTTGAGCTTCCGGACATCGTTGTCTTTCAGCTCGGCTTCAAAGTGTTTGGTAGAAATTGCAGGTAATACCAAGTATAACTTGACAGGGATCGCGACGTGAACGCTCCTACCTTGATCTCCACCTTCTTGCTGCCACCCAAGTTAATAATGTAATGAGACAACGGCTCACATGAATGTACTTGGCTAAAACATTGTTCTGCATGTGACTGGTCATGCACCGATTGTTAGCTGTCAATTATTGTGAATTCATCTTGTCACATGTGCGCCCTCACACGGAAGGTAATTTCAAAGATCAAAACAACAGCTTGTAAAAGCCAGCAAGTGGCTTCAGAATTACAACATTTCCTAAAGTAATCACTAAATGTAAGTTACAAGTAAAGTGCACAGTTTAACGCTCACTCAAGTTTATAAACATGAATAGTCCCTTGACTGTTTTGAAAACCACTGGATGCAATACAAATCCAGACAATTATTCAAATATCGGGTGCTTGGAGAACATCGATTAATTCAAAGGAGAAGTCAAAACACCACGCTGAAACCTATTGGATGTGGACACAGAACTAAACCAGTTTTGTACAACATTCTTACCTGCAGCAAGTTCCCCTGGCATTCATATGGGCCGTGCTGGCAAGTGAAGTTCCAATGGTCTCCTATTGCTTCCTCCTATAAGCACAGGGTCAGCAGAACATCACAATTCAACTATGCGGTGCTCTGTATAGCACGAGCAGATCTAAAGTCAATGTTATCATACTACGTAGAAATATCTCTCATGGCAAAGAGTTCATCGGAAATATTTATATGTTCATATCTAGGTTTGTAAGTGAGCCAGTTGACGGCTATAGGGGCAACCTGATGAATATCTCAAACGCTATCAGAGAATTATTGAAGCGGGCAGCTGTGTAATTGTGTGGTTCACACTTTGTGATTGCTGACCGCAAGTCACTCTCCAATTAAAATTCTGGGATAAATTGTTCATTGATGTGTTTGATAACTGCATCTTCTGTAGAGACCAACACACGATGTGAATGTAGAATTTTAACCATCGACTCAGGCCTGCCAATGGAAAAGTTTGCTGCTCAATTCTTGTATGAATAAGGACACAACAATAAATGTTTCTGACATATTGTATGTCTTAATACATGTTACAGTGTACTAGAGGTTCAGTCTCTCAGAGAGTGCAATCCCAACAACGTGTTTAAATGCATCTGTAAATGACAGACACTTGTGCTGTGCAACAAGTGTGGCAGATTGTGCAGCAATTTGTCATGAGATTAAGCTCAACCAGCATTTTGCACCCAGGCTCAAAAAAACCTTTGGGACTGTCTGATGTTAGAGAATTGCTCTTAAGTTGAGCGGTCCCCCACTTTACTTCGCGACGTTTCGCCTCCCATGTTGGAGGCATCATCATGCTTCTGAAAACCTACATCAACATAGTCTGATGTTATGCAGACAACGCGGATGACATTAACCAATTCTTGCCCGTTTGCCCCAACGTTCGTCATGTTGGGACTACCTGCCAGCACACCAACAAGCGCTCGCTAACGGCAGCACGCTCCGTACCTGGGCGTTTCCATACGGCACCAACGTGATGTTCATGATGTCGCCCAGCAGCAGCCACGTGCCGTAGAACTGCCCGGTAAGGAATGCCCGGCAGTCCGGGCACAGGGACTCCACGTAGACATCGAGGAGAACAGGAGCAGCGCCCGTGCACCTGGGCTGGCGTCGGACACGACAACGACAGGGCATTAGACACCACGGCCAGGCTGCACGTTGAATCAGAGCCCCAAGACTCTGGAATGCTCTTCCACTGGAAATTCGTTCAGCGCAGTCCTTGAACATCTTCAAATCTAGTCTTAAGACTTATTTGTTCCGTAAAGCCTTCAAGCCGTCCTGTCAGGGCTTCTGATGCGGCTCGGCGCTGTCGTGCCAGGTTGTTGGCTCTCTTCATACCTGCACCTTTTTGGGAGCATTCGTTCCTTCCTCTGGCACCTTTTCGGAAGCATTCGTTCCTTCCCCTGGCTTGGATTGTTGGAGTGGGTTATCGGTGCCGTGCCGAGATGTTGGCTCTCTCTCTCTCTTCCGATCTGTGTCTGCTAGGGGACATTTGTTCCCTCCTTGCTTGTTGTAGAATTATTATTAGTTTCCCTGTTGCATTTTCTTTTGTCCTTTGTCTTATAATTCGTTGCTGCCGCTTGACTCTCGGTTTTCTGTCTCCCCGTTGTTGTTGTGCCGTTCTCTCCACAGCTCGGAAAAAAAACCCACAAAAAAACCCCAAAAAAAATAATTGTTGCTGATTTTCCGTGCTCTGTCGTTGTTGACATGTCGTTCTCTCTGCAGCTTTGTGCAGCGCTTTGTGACCCTCGGGTGAAAGGCGCTATATAAATGCTATTATTATTATATTAGGCGTGTTAACTTCGAAGAATCGCAAAGAAGAAGAAGGCGTGTTAACTAAGAACTTTTCCATCCCAAAAGTGAAGCGATGAATTAAGATTTCGAATAATGATGACACAAATAAAACTTCTTTTGTAGCCATCTCAACATTGTACTTTCTTTTATTTTCAATCGCTGTTAGTTTAAATCCAACATTATAATTTTATATAAATGGTGAAAATAGAAAATGCTTTACCCTTTCTGGCAACAACACAGGTGTTAAGATGTTCATACACAAAATTGATCTTTTACAAGGCATCACGTTTGCAATGACCATATATGCTTGTGGTAAAACGTGCAAATAATGCTTTGATTAGTGGCACGGTTGTGTGGTGAGTAGCGCTGCCGCCTCACAGCACGAAGTTGCTTGGTTTGATTCCCGGCTCAGGTGCCTTTCTGTGTGGAATTTGTATGTTCTACCTTCGGTTAATTGTCCTGACTAAATTGCCCCCGGTGTCCTAAGATGTTGTAATTTGCTTACCCTTCTCTACTGGACAACTGTTAAAAAGAGCTACATAGCTCAATGGTTCCTTCCGGCTGAAAAAAAAAATTATTGATAAGTATCTGCACTATCCTTGAGCAGTTTGCCGTTTGGTAACATGTCGCCATAGTTTTATCAGCTTGACAACACTGATTATTGCTCTGATAATCTGCGTTGTCCTTGGGATGTTTGCCTTTTGGCAACATTTGGTCCAACACTGGTGAGACAAGACCACAAAGAAGGCTGTTTGGTGTCGGCCAATCATTTTAAAGGACAATGCATATCATTGTCAAAGCATATTATATGCATGTTGTTCCACAAGCATGTGTTTGCATATCTTAACACGTATATTATTGCTTCTTCGTCTTTGCGATTCTTCGAAGCACGATGGTGACAGGGATCGCGACGTGAACGCTTCTACCTTGACCCCCATATTATTGCTAAAAGGGGGTTAAGCCTTATCCTTTTTCATCATCTGTATACTGGCAAAAATGTCCCCATAGTTGTAATTGTATAGAATTTCCATAAATTGTAAATCATTCTCACATGTAATTAGTTTAGCAATCTTTGTTTGTACTGATAAATCGCTGCACCATTGCATTTACAGTACAAGTATATACACTTGTTAGTAGTACTGTACTGTGTGTACACTTTGAGAAATGTACGTGACCATATGTTGTAGTCGTTAGAGTATTCGACTTGCAATTGTTTGGTTGAATGTCAGTGTTTCTCAACCCAGCAAATGTAATTTAATCAAGTGATCACATTGGACCTTTTTGCCGTTGTACAAATAAAGTAGAAAATACGAGGTTTTTACCCTTTCCGGCAATAAGAACACAGTGTTAAGATAGTGAGGTTCTGTTTGTGAGTTTAGGTCATGTGAAGGTGTGTAAGTGAAGTGCACCCGTTGATGTGCCGGAGCAAACGAGTAAGCACATGCATCACTTACCTCAAGAGATGGCACCGACGTTTCGCTGGCATTACAGCTAGCATCATCAGGGAATCAAGAGGTAAGTGATGCATGTGCTCACTCGTTTGCTCCGGCATATCGACGGGTGCACTTCACTTACACACCTTCACATGACCTAAACTCACAAACAGAACCTCACTATGAATAACATTGGTCATGAAAGCCTTCGAGTTAATTTTACAGTGTTAAGATGTTTAAACACTAAGTGGACACCTTTTTGCAAAGGCTCCAGCTACAGATGCTGTGATCTTTGCTTTGTCCTGAGAGCGTCTGCCTTGTGGCGGAAACTGGCTGAACACAGACTAGGCTACAGAGAAAGGCATCTGGTGTTGGCCAATAAGTTTGAAGGACAATGCATTGCGATAGCATTTATTTTTGCATGGTTTTGCCACAAGTATGTGTGGCTGCCTGTACGCTGGAGCCTTTGCAAAAAGGTGTCCACTTAGTGTGTAAACATCTTAACACTGTGTTCTTATTGCCGGAAAGGGTAAAAACCTCGTATTTTCTACTTTAAGTGATCACATGTTTGTTAGGTTATCAATTACACTTCAACAATTACGAAGACAGGACAAAACGCATCGCAAGAAAAACAAGACCACTAATAAATGACTATAGTTGTGGATACAGGAAAATATAAGTCAGCATTCAAATCCCAAGAGCAACAAACCAACACCATGATAAGTAACTAGAATCGTAATGGCCAGGGCAATTACATTTCTGAAAAAAATAGGCGGCACGGTGGCACGGTGAGTCGCGCTGGGTTCGAATCCTGGCTCGAGTGCATTTATGCGTGAAATTTGCATGTTCTCCCCGCGTCTGGGTGGGTTTTTGCCGGGCACGCCGGTTTCCGCCCACAGTCCGAAGACAGATGCTGCATAGGTGAGTTGGCCTGCGGATTAAATTGCCCACGGTGCCCTGTGATGGACTGGCGTCCCATCATGGGTATGGCCCTGCCTTGCGTTCTGTGTCTGCCGGGATAGGCTCCAGCTCACCGAGATCCTGTACAGACTTGGCTAGGGTGATGCCGGGTCTGTAGGTCGAAGCCTCGGCCTCGCCTGATCTCGCTCCCGGAATTAGGGTCACGTAATCCATCCCTTCATAATTATAAACCTCGCATAATTACTCCCGCAGCATTGCCACAAACAATATCGTAAAATAAGAAAACATCGTCAATAATCTTGAGGGCATTTATATCGATAGCAATAAAGATCGATATTTCACACCGGGCACTTAAAGTGTCTCTCAGCCAGCTCAGCCGCACCCGAACTCGGCAAGGACTAGAGGCGAGACAGAGGCTGTTTTAAGGCCTACGTACCAACACCTTCTTAAACATTCATCATCAGCCACGATCTATCCACTGCTGGACGAAGGCCTCCTCAAACCCCGTCGCGACCGTCTCCTACGACCTAGGTAACTGCAACAAGGAGGCTGATTTGATCAGCTGACCATCGGTGGTGGATTACTGTTTAGTCATTATCGTCAACCGACCACAACTTTCCCGTAACTAAAGTTTATTACCTCACATGATGCCTTGGAGGTTCCGCACAGCCGCCGCGGAGTCCCGTTGCATAAGTTGAACTCGTTGTTGAGCTTGGAACAGAAGCAGTGCTGGGCCAGGGCGGCCACCGCAACCAGGAGCAGCACACCCATGGCTCCTTACTTATTGCTGCCGAGGCAACTTTATGTTGTCGGTTATAGCTACCAGTGCTGTTGAGTCGACTGTGTTGAATACACTTGTGTTGCTTTTAATAACAAAGTTTTGCTAGGTCGGTGTATGTGTGCGTACTGTTGAAGCAGCTTATGTTGATGTCGAAGTCAACTTTTGTTTGTGTACTGTATTGGTTCAATAAACTAGTTGAAGCAACGTTTTGTTTGGTCACACTACTAGTGCTTGTTGAATCAACCTCGTTTTAGACTCTATTACTTTGTGTATTTGTTAACGAAACCATTGTTGAAAGTAACTTCGTGCTGCTAACACAACCGTTGTCTCGTTGGAGCAACTTCTTCCAACAACTTCTTGTTGAATACGTAAGCTCTTGTTGAATGACTTATTGTGGTTAAACACACTACCCTATTAATGGAGTTCCAACTCCCTTATGAAGCAGCTCTGTATGACCGAAACGCCTTGCGCCTCCTACTGCAAACGCCCACTGGCAAAAGTGGAGCCAAGGAACATGCGTGCCATTGAATGCAAATTACGTGATTATATCCATGCAACAGATATTGAGGAAGTCCATTATTGGATGGATGCCAGTGCTGAGACCCACCCACTCACTGACCACTCAGCCACCCAACTCACCCATCCACTCACCCACCCAGTCTAGCCAAGTCCTGTTGAAGAGCAAACAAAACATTTGAACTACAGTACATTCCACACGGGCAAATATGAATATAAAGGTCAGTGGTGAATGTGATTATTTTACATGACGCTTCAAGCTCTGAAGCAAATAAAAGTAATATTTGGATTTTGCAAAAGTCACAGGCTTGTGAAAATGGTCTCGGTTTAGATCCACTAATCTCAACCTGTGGGTCGTGACCCATCAGTGGACCGCTAACGCCACCTAATGGTCTGTGAAGACCAGACCCGAGTGGGCCAAGTGGGCCTTGAGGGCGCAAATGGTTGAGAACCCCTAGTTTGAATAATGTAATGGCAATAAGACGTTGATTGGGGCCGACAATTCAGTCAATACTGCTTGGATATTGAAATATCATACCACATTAGAAAAGACGTTCTACTCGCTGACTGGCTAGTGGGAGGATCACGCGCAAAGGACGTAATTCGTTTGAAATAAATATCCCTCAGCACTGCTAGGATGAGTCATATTGGAGCAGCAGATTGTGAATGTCATTATAGCAGTGCACTGACCACAGCGTCACTTCTTCTTCAGTAGAAGATGATAATAATAATAGCATTTTATATAGCGGCTTTCACCCGAGGGTCACAAAGCGCTGCACAAGGGCCGCGAAGAGAACGGCATGAACGAAAGAAAAAACAACCAATAAAAACCAAAGGAACAAAAATGTAATGATTAATGCTGCTTTGAATATACCGAAAGATCCATCCATCCATTTTCTAAACCGCAGTCCTGGTGAGGGTCGCGGTGGCAGCAGTCCAAGGAGAGTAGACCAGACATCCCTTTCCTCAGCAACAAATTTCAGCTCTGCCTGGGGGATTCCCAGGCGTTCCCAGGCCAGCCGAAGGATATTATCCCTCCAGCGTGTCCTGGATCGGCATCTAGGTCTCCACCCAGTGGGCCGTGACCGGTAGACTTCCAGGGGGCGTTCTTACCAGATGCCCAAACCACCTCAACTGGCTTCTCTCAACCCGAAGGAACAGCGACTCTCCTCTGAGGTTCTCTCGGATCTCCGTGCTTCTCACTTTGTCACGGAGAGTGAGCCCAGCAACCCTGCGGAGAACCCTCATTTATGCCGCGTTAAATGGGAGGTTACGTAAGTCAAACAGAATAGACGTGTTTATTTGACGGGGTTTTAAGGTAAATAATAATAATAATAATTTACATTTATAACGCACATATTAAATCAATGTCGAAGGTATTAATTCAGCGAGAGAACGACTCAGAGGCGCGAGGAAAGCGCAGAGGCGGAGGAGGCAGCCAGGCGGTTTGCCGGCGCCATATTGCCACACACTGCTTCCTATATTATGATGTTATCGGCCAAATAATTAATGTGTGTTTTTTGTTTAAGTTGTGGGAGGAAACCGGAGAGCCCGGAGGAAACCCACGCAGAACAGAGGAGAACACACAAACTCCACACAGAAAGGTGCCCAAGGCAGGAATCGAACTGCCTCGGGCAAGACCATTCTTTCTGTGAGGTGCGGATGTTACCACTGAATGAAATTGGCCCCGAATTGAAGTATTTTGTAATATTGTAAGGATTAGGACAATTCACAGAATGTTCTCTTGTTCATGGTAAACAGGAAACCCGTGGGAAAACTATTGTTGGGAAATGACATTGGTGGGTCCGAGCCGGGGAGGCCCGTTAATTGAATTGGCCATCGGGTCTTCGGGGAGCCGTAGCAACAGGGGAGGATCTTCGTGGTCTAGTAACCCCTCTAGGGGGCACGTGATGTTTTTGAGTAGGGAGAGAATGTTAATAATAATAATGCATTTATATAGCGCCTTCCACCCGAGGGTAACAAAGCGCTGCACAAAGCTGCAGAGAGAACGACACGTCAACAACGACAGAGCACGGCAAATCAGCAATAATTTTTTTTTTTCCCGAGCTGTGGAGAGAACGGCACAACAACAACGGGGAGACAG
>JAZEWU010000008.1:11306151-11325176 GCA_036362915.1 Geotria australis | reverse complement strand
CAGGCACCACAGCGTTACCGGCTGGCACCACTGGGAGGTGGGGGTTGTCTAGCACAAGAACACACACATAGACACACGCAACAGCAAATAAAAAACCGCAGCCACCCACAACAACAAAAACACGACTTGAGGATTGGGAGGACTTTGAGTGCCATGTCGAGTGTCAAGGGGGGTACGGCCGTTGGCCGTACCCCGACTACGATGACCGGCTGGCAAACGAGTTCATCCGCACCTACCTGCTCAACTACCTGAAGACCACGGACTGGTGGTTTGAGGATGTTATGTAACCGGAGCTCACCCTGCAGCAGGTGGTAGACTGCGTGGCAGCGTGCCTGCGAACCTGTAAACCACGGATGCGCGGTGGACGAGTGGCAACCTGCAACGCCAGCCGATACTGGGTAGGGATGGAGCACTGCATGGCAGTGGTGCAGGGAGCCACCGCGTGACAAGCGGCCACTGCGGATCCCCAGCTGGACGAATTAATCAAAGGGATGGCGGCACAGCGAGTACATCAGCACAAGCTGGATCAGTGCCTGATCACCCTGGCGGCGCAGGGACCCGAGGAGGACGATCGTCGGGCCGCCTCACCAACGCTGCAGGAGATCGGCTAAGAGGTCGACCGTCGGATGCAGGCTGCGTTGGCGCAAGCCCCGGCAAGGGAGGCAGAGCCGGGGCCGCAGGGGCGGCCGGACCTGGCGGTGGTGACCTGCTTCGGGTGCCGACAGAGGGGACACGTACGACGGGACTGCCCTAATGGGGGCTCAACGCCGGCTCCTACTGCGCCGCCAGTGTTAATCGCCAATCGCCCCTGGTAAACCGGGGTACCATGGCGGGCGCGAGGCACACTTCCCCGGACAAACAAGCAGCGGGGGCCAGTGTTGGAGAGCCGGCAAGCATGGACGTGGCAGGTGGGATGCACTTGGGAGCGCTGCTCGGCGGGACCAGGGGGGACCTCGGCTTCGGTGGAGGGTTGGGTGGCTGGCAAGGGAACGAGTCTGCTGTTGAACACAGGAGCCACTCTCTCCCTCCTCAGCGCGGAGCACTGCAGGCAGGCGGGGATCCCGCTGCAGCACCTGCGGGC
Source organism: Geotria australis (assembly GCA_036362915.1). NCBI lineage: Eukaryota > Metazoa > Chordata > Hyperoartia > Petromyzontiformes > Geotriidae > Geotria > Geotria australis. Next base: position 11,324,095 of record JAZEWU010000008.1, on the reverse strand, counting down.
AGCCCGACGCGCGTTGGAGCTGAAGAGGCAGAAGGTGAAGAGGCGACGGGAGGCGAGTTTCTGTTGCTCCCGCATCCCGACCTGACGCGACGTACTGGCTTGGTGGACACGGCTACCCTAGTGCGGGTTGGAGATGGTGCCACGGTAATGAGGGTACTCAATCCGCACCTCGATCCAGGCCGGGTGTGATGGGGAACTATCGTGGCGACTGCTCACCTGCTCCGCACCGCCAAGCAGCCGGGCGGAGTGATCGCCGTGTGGGCAGAGGGAGAGGCCGCGGACACGGAGGAGGAACTAGCCTGGCAGGTGAGCCGTGATCCACCCCCCGCACCTAAACCCATGCAGGACGCCATGCAGGTAGATTTGGACCTTCTTACTACAGAGGACGCCGTCCAGGTGTGAGTGCTCCTCGAGGAATATCAGGACATTTTCAGCCGCCACGATGGGGATGTGGGTCGCACGAACCTGGCACAACACCAGATCCCGACAGGTGTGGCGCGACCGATTAAACTGCCCGCTTACCGCATGGGGCGCCAGAGTGGACCCACGTAAATCCTGCAGCCCGTGGTCGGCTCCCATTGTATTAGTCAAGAAGAAAGATGGGTTGACACAGTTTTGTGTCGACTATCGGCGACTTAATGCTGTCACGGTGGGCGACGCTTTCCCTCTTCCTCGCCTGGATGAAACGATCGAATCCCTCGGAGGGGCCAAGTTCTTTTCGACCCTCGACTTGGCCGCCGGGTACTGGCAAATCGGGATGGCGGAGGGGGACAAGGCAAAAACGGTGTTCACCACTCCCATGGGGCTGTTTGAATTTGAGGTGATGCCTTTCGGATACTTCCAAACGCCCCCGCCACGTTTCAGCGATTGATGGAGCTCATCATGCGAGGGCTGCAGTAGGAGCAGTGCCTCATTTACCTGGACAATATGATAGTGTTCGGGCGAGACATGATGGAGCACCTCAGCCGGTTGCGGGAACTATTCATCCGCCTGCGGGGCACAAATCTCAAACTTAAACCCCGTAAGTGTCACCTGGCAAAGAGGGAGGTGGAATACCTGGGATACCTAGTGAGCGCGGAGGGAATACGGGTTGATCCAGAGAAAGTGCACGCTGTGACTGACTGGCCCCAACCCACCACCGCAGTGGAGGTTTGCTTCTTCATGGGGCTGGCCACGTATTACAGCCGGTTTGTGCGGCATTTAAGTACCATCGCGCGGCCTCTCACGCAACTCATGTCCACCAAGCGGGTGTTTGAGTGGACTGACACCTGTACTGCAGCCTTCCAGCAGCTGAAAGACTGTCTCACCTATGCACCAGTGCTGGCCTACCCCGACTTTAATAAAGAGTTTTTGCTCGACACAGATGCCAGCGATTGCGGCCTCGTGCAGTTCTTTCACAACAAGGGGAGGAGGGAGAGCGCGTGGTCGCCTACATCAGCCGTACCCTGCAGGGGGAGAGAGCTTCACTATTGTGTCACCTGGAGAAAATTGGGGGCTGTAGTTTTTGCGCGTCAACAATTCTGACTGTACTTGCATGCGCGCAGCTGCCTAGTGCATACCGACCACTATGCTCTGCAATTCCTCCTCAACTTCAAGGAGCCCCGGGGTCAGATGGCGTGCTGATTGACACTGTTGCAACAATATAATCTATGGGTGGAGTATCGCAAGGGACGTGCACATACCATTGCAGACGCGCTGTCGCGGCGACCTATGGTCAACGTCCACACGTTGGCAGATCAACTCTGCCCTTGCTTCGGGGGAGGCTGGTGCCGCATGGCCACCGTTCCACCAGCCCCAAATTCCGACGTCGGCGAGGAACCAGCCGAGATCTGCACGGCAGAGGAGACGGGGTCGACCACGGTGCAGGCAGAGGCCGGGTGTGAATTTCCGGGCCTCACTGACGACCAACTGTGCCAGCAGCAGCGCGATGACCCTGACCTCGACGGGGTGGGGGGACGTACTTGCCGAGCAGTCCACGCATGTTGAGGGCCGCTGGAGCGGTCTCTACCCAAGATTGGAACTGCGGGCGGGGGTGGTGCGAGTGTAATGACCTGTGGGCAGAGGCTGGTGGGGGGAAGTGACCGCGTCACCCCTTGCCCTACGGGAAATGATGTAATGAGTGCAAGCCTGGACAAGCCCAGCCGTCTAGTCAAAAAGGGAGGGGGCCAAAGGGGGAATGGGGGCTCCTTCCTCCCACCCTCACTGTTAAAGGGCAGTGAGGAAGACAATAATGTTTACTCGTGGAATTCTGCTTCCTCCCCTCTATTGTATAAGGGATTATGGTTGCTAAATATAGATTAAAGCCAGTATTAATTAACAGCAGGGGGGGTGATGTCAGAGGTGACGTCAGAGCCTTTGCAGCATATAAGGCGGACGCCCAGGTATGCTGAGGGCTTGCGTTAGAGAGGGGAAGTCCTGAAGGAGGTTCTGTGAGAGAGGTCCAGAACAAGGGTGCGCCCCGGAGGCCGGCGTGTCCCGGAGGCGTGTTGGCACAGCCCGACCAGTTGTGTGAGCTGGGGAGCTGGCGTGGACCGCGCGCTGCTGCACTCCACTGCTAGCTTGTAACTAAATGGCGTGCCTGTGAGTGGGGAGCTCGGTGATAGCAAGCTTGAGCGGTCGTAGTGACGGACGCTTGGAAGCCTGCGCTTTGACCTTCATCTGTGTGGGAGGGGGGTGCGTCAGCAGCTCCTGAGTCACGCCGACCAACGTGTGCTCTCGTGTCCGTGGTGTCTGAATTAACGCCCGGGAACGTGGTAAAAGACCCGACGGCTCATCCTGACAAGAGAGTCGACGTCGGTCCTTACACGAGAACGCGGGAGCGGGGAAAGGCGGGCCCGGTGTGCGTGCCTGCTCTCATGCACCTGCAGCTACTGCGCCGTCTTCATGATCACCCGCTGGGTGGCCACGACGGACAGCAACGCACAAGGGACACGCTTCGTCGGTGCTACCTGTGGCCGGGCTTGGCGAGGGTTGTGGCGACCTGGGGCTGCCGCGCCTGTCAACACGCGGCGCCCCAACCACCTCGCTACATGGCGCCGCTGCGGCCGCGTCGGGTTAGCAGTGTAAATCAACTGGTGGGTATCGACTTCTTGGGCCCGTTGCCCAAGACACACAAGGGAAATCGCTACATCCTGGTAGCTGTTGAGTATTTCAAGTTATACCCGGTTGCTGTTGCCATTACCGATAAAACTGCTGAAGTAGTGGCCACAGCCTTTTTGGAACACTATGTGCTGCAGCCTGGGGTCCCTGAGCGAGTGTTAACTGACCAGGGAAGACAGTTCGAGGCGGCCTTGTTTCAACGACTCTGCCTAGATTTAGGCATTGACAAAGAGCGTACCACAGCCTACCATCCCCAGGCTAACGGGATGGTGGGGGTTACAATTGCGCCGCCTAGTAGACCAGCACCAACGAGATTGGGACGATCATCTACCCTACGTGGTGCTGGCCTACAACACCGCCGTGCACTCCTCGACAGGTCAGACTCCATTCTTCAAGATGTATGGTCGGGAAGCCCGATTGCCCGCTGACCTGTTGTTTGGCGCCCCTAACCCCCAGCCAGCGGCAACATAGCTGTTGCTCACACCACGGCTCGAGACCCTGTGGCAGGCGCGGGGGTGGCTTTCCGAGCTGGGGAGGCCGCCTACTGCCAGCAGGAACAAAAGACCCGGAGCCGACCACGTACCCGGTGCGAGCCCGAGTCTTGCTCTATTCAAATTTTCTAAAACTAAATGGTGAAAAAACTGAGGTCTTGCTTGTCGGAACCCCGCAGCAATTGTCTAAGGCTGAACCTTTCCAATTGATGCTTGGCGGCCAGACAACTGAAGTTGCTAATGCAGTCCGAAGCTTAGGTGTGACTCTTGATTCCTCACTCACTTTTGAGACACACATCAATAAGGTGACGAAGGTAGCCTATTTTCATCTCAGGAATATAGCCAGACTGCGCAACATCCTGTCACCTGCTGATGCTGAGAAGCTAATACACATATTCATCTCTTCACGAATTGACTACTGCAATGCACTGCTTCCCGGAATCCCTGCCTATTTGATCAATCGTCTCCAACGTGTGCAGAATGCGGCTGCCAGAGTCCTCACTGGCACACCCTTCCGTGATCACATAACCCCAGTACTGATGTCTCTCCACTGGTTACCTGTTAAATACAGGATTGAATTCAAGATCCTCCTTCTCACTTTCAAGGCTCTCTCTGACACAGCTCCGACATACATTCGTGACCTTCTGCAGTCACCCTCTACAACACGACAACTACGATCCTCCAATACACGCTTGCTGTTTGTTCCCAGGTCGCGCCTCCATTCCATGGGTGACAGAGCCTTTTCGCGCGTTGCCCCAAGACTCTGGAATGCTCTTCCACTGGAAATTCGTTCAGCGCAGTCCTTGAACTTCTTCAAATCTAGTCTTAAGACTTATTTGTTCCGTAAAGCCTTCAAGCCGTCCTGTCAGGACTTCTGATGCGGCTCGGTGCTGTCGTGCCAGGTTGTTGGCTCTCTTCATACCTGCACCTTTTTGGGAGCATTCGTTCCTTCCTCTGGCACCTTTTCAGAAGCATTCGTTCCTTTCCCTGGCTTGGATTGTTGGAGTGGGTTATCGGTGCCGTGCCGAGATGTTTTCTGTCTCCCCCGTTGTCTCCCCGTTGTTGTTGTGCCGTTCTCTCAAAAAAAAAAAAACCCCAAAAAAAATTGTTGCTGATTTTCCGTGCTCTGTCGTTGTTGACATGTCGTTCTCTCTGCAGCTCTGTGCAGCGCTTTGTGACCCTCGGGTGAAAGGCGCTATATAAATGCTATTATTATTATTATTATTCGCCAGCGGTCAAACCGGGGTGCGTGGGGAAACTCACAAACCCCTGGGCCGGACCTCACGGTGTTTCAACAGCTGTCCCCCTGGACGGTGCGCATCCAGGGATGCGGCTGGCGTACCAGCCCGGGTGGTGAGCACTCAACGACTGAAGTGGTGGCGGCCCCCGCCCGGGGAGGAGGGGCCCTCCGAGTCACCAGAGGATGCTGGGGCCCCCATGGGGCGGCCTGCCCGGGCGCCCGCTCCTAGCAATGGCCGGCGTGGGAGTGGCGGTGCCGGCGGGCGGTTGCCCCAAAGGAGCCCCCGCTGCTCTGCCAGAACCCGTACCCTCACTCTCCGGCCGGGACATGGGGGGCCCTCTTTTCGGCCCCTGTGGAGGCCTCGGCCGCCCGCGCACCTAAGAGAGCAGGGAAAGTGCGGTGGAGGATGCTAAAGATTTTCCAGCGGCGCCGGGGCCCGTGGAGCTCGGGACTACGGGTGAAAATGTCCCAGACCCGCCCGGCGCCCCTCGGCCGGTCGGAGATGGAGAGGGTCAACCGGTGCCAGGACAAGTGCAGGACACTATTTATATTGAGAGCATCGCGATGATATATGTGTGGTTGTTTTGTGAACACTAAATACACGGCACTTTGCTGTACAGGGAACTTGTAAGGGAACTTGTGAAAGGGAGTGCGGTTTAACATAATTTTAAAATGTGGCCCTGCAAGCCTGTAAATCAGCAACTTCGCGGTTGAGTAGGTGGATCATGAAGAGATAGAGCATCCATGGGACATTGTCTCCTCCTATGTGTTGACTTATTCATGAACTCTGATTTCCTTTCACATTTGGCCATTGACCAAAACGTACCCGATGTTTCTTTTAAGGCAGTGTTGTTTATTGTGCTGAATTTATTCACTGTCCTTGTGCACATCACCGAATAATGTGTTCAATTTCAAAGAAGACCCTCATGCATGGCACTGCAATGACTCGTAAAACAAATCATGACCCGTAATATACACACATCTCAAGTCATTTAATTCCAGTCATCTTTATTTAAAAGGTGCTCCTTCATTCAGGCCCCTTCTTCAAAAAAGGAGACGCACATAACTGTAGTTGTGCACCAAAATTATTCAAACAATTAGAGGAGCAAAGCACGGCCAATTCTTACGAAACATGTAAAATCAATAATGCCTACTTTACAAAAGGTGTCGTGTTTTTCTCTGTATGAATTTTCAAACAATGGCAACAATCAATGCTTCCCCGTAGTATTTCTATGAGTTTAGGTCACGTGAAGATTATGTAAGTGTCGTGTACCCGTCGATATGTTGGAGAGCGAGCGAGCACACAATACTTACCTTTGTCCCCCGATGACAGTGGGTGCAAGTGCCACCAAAACGTTGGAACTTCTTGGTAAGTATTGTGTGCTCGCTCGCTCTCCAACATATCGACGGGGACACGACACTTACATACTCTTCACGTGACCTAAACTCATAAAAATTATATGGATAACATTGGTCATGAAAGCCTTCGTGTTAAATCAATGCATCACCAACATAAACAAAGCGTCTCAGTGGCTGTAAAGGTAGAAGCGTTCACGTCGCGATCCCTGTCAGGTAATACTTGGTATTGCCTGCGAATTCTACCAAACACTTCGAGGCCGAGCCGAAAGACAACGATGTCCAGAAGATGACCATCGTGCTTCGAAGAATCGCAAAGAAGAAGAAGTGGCTGTAAGAGGCAACTGGTTTAAAGCCCAGTCTCTTGTAACTTTAAACATGAATTTAATGGTTAGCAATCATAGTAGCAATCATATTAAAAATAACACAATACACATTCTCAAAAAGTGCATTTAGGTATCTATATTATGTATTTCTATACACCGATTGTCATTGTCCTTAACTCATGCCCCCTCCCCACCACATAACAATCCCTCACAACATAAATTTACTAATAAAATGTATTCCGCGTGATCAAGTGGTTAATGTGCATTTTGAGTGAAGAGGAAGACTGAGCTAGAAGTGGTCCATGAGGGTGAACGTCCAACGTTTGCGTTGAAAAGTATATCCTTATTTTCCACAGGCTGCAGGCAGTTCTCCCTGTAAGAGACAGAGTCGTGTAGTTGATACACTGTTAACGTCGTTGAGTTTTGAGAGTTCTCTCCCAAATCAAACAGTTTCTGGCCACATCGGTGAAACAAAGAGGGTAGTGAGTGTTGGCCAGAGCACATTGCAAAAGTGAACTTTGTAATGAAAAACAAAATATCCTTGTGCGTAAAAGTTAAACATAAACAAATAAATAGCAAGTGTATAGTAACTCAAATAAGTAATGAGGAGGCACTCAGCGGTGTGGCCAGTGCTCAGGCATGGGCATTGTGAGCTGAATAAACTACCCAGCGTCCTGTCTTTGCTCTCCGTGAACGAGAGACCTTCTCACCACCACTGCCAGAGCGAGTCGAGCCCATCAGTCGAGGCACGGCGAGCATTTATTGACATAATTTATCTGTTGAAGGAAACTGATTTTTATTTGTGAGAGCAGCACTCAAGAGAATCAAGGAGACAAAACGGCCACAGCACAGCTGCACAACGTGGCAGCTTTCTGTGTACAGTGTTTCCTTAATTTTTAATTGGTTCCTCCAGCAGTACAAACGTTTTGATGCATGGAATGCTCAGAGTCTAAGGGGTAATCTAACGACTGCAATGTTCAATACGTCAAAAGTACAGAAATTAGGATTTTCATTACTTTCCTGTGATGTAACCGTATAAATATAAGCACAGTACAATACACAACACCGTACTACATTTTGTTGTATTATAATATATAACTATTGGTTGCTATTATCCTCACATGTATACGTGTTAATAATACTAATAGCATTTATAGAGCGCCTTTCACCCGAGGGTCACAAAGCGCTGCAGAAGGCTGTGGAGAGAACGGCATGTGTTAAGTGAAGATAATGTGATTTACAAATTGAAGATTGAATGAAAACATTAATATAACATGGTGAGTTATGCACAAGTTGCAATGTAACAAACCTATTTTAGAAGCTAAGGTTAGATGTGGAAAAAACAATTGTCACGGAAAATTTCAAATCATCAGTTGCAATGAGGAAAAACAGAAGTGACAGAAGTCACGATCATGTGTTCTCACAATGTGCAGTTAACAACGCTGAAAAAGGAACAAAACTTTGTTTAAAAATTAATGGAAGGCAAAAGAGAAGTACTTTTATGACCATCACGCACAAGAGTAGAGTTGGGACAATGATTTAATTACATTATTTTCAATTCAATTCAATTCAACTTTATTGTCAATCCTGCCATATGCCCAAGACATACCGAGGATCGAAATTTCCATTCTCTCAGACCCCGGTGTTGGCACACACATGAAAATAACAAAGCTTTAAAAAAAAAATACTATGGTAAAAAAATAAGAATAAAAAAATACAGCCATAACTCGCCCCCACGTCACCAACCGGCCCCAAAAGCTGTGACGCCACCCGGTTCCCGATGCAAAACCAACGCAAACAGTAGGTCTTCTTCTTTGCGATTCTTCGAAGCGTGATGTTAAATTACAGTTTCCCATTTTCTTACACAACCCCTTGCATTTTCATTGAACTCCGCAAGGTCTTTTAAGCTGCAGTATAGGTGAAGGCATTTATCCACAGTGATATGGGAGACTAAGGAGACTTTCAAAGGCCACCTACGCACGTTGGCTAATTCTCGCAGGAATCCCGTAAAGAGATTTCAAGCTCACTGGGTATTTTTCTGCTGTAATAATAAACATCTGTCTATGTATTGGAGCGTTTGTTTTCTAGACTGTAGGATGATTTTACCTTGTACGCACTGCAAACCATGGGAAGGAGCGCCTCCATTGCCTTGTCCTGGATATCCTCTGTGTGAACCTGGATGAGACATCGCAGGTCCGGTTCATTCCAGATCATCTTAGATCACACAGTTGTTGTATTGTGATACCCCACTCGGCATCGTGTCAGGATGTGCCGTCGGGTGTTGTATCACGTTCACGTCCGTTGACTTGGACACCATGAAGATGAGGGCACACGCCTCCGGCGTCATGCCAGGAGCTGTCGATTCACCTTCACAGCCAGCAGTCCGGGAGCCGTCTCGTGCCGGGTCGTCTTCCACCGGCTGCGGGAGCTGGGATCTGCTGTTGCACTTGCGTGTCATCCTCACACAGAAGCAGGTCGAGGCGTAGACCTTCTAAGCACCTTGTCTTTATTTTACACGTGTCCACGCACAGCACGTAATCGACAGATCGCGCACACTACATCAGTCGAGCCGCGCTCTCTCCTCCTCCGTGCAGATTCGAAGCACCCACTCACCCAGAATCCCAAAACACTCCTCGCCTCTCGCCCGCTCACCCCTCCTTTTATATTCCTTCAAGGTGTGTATTCACTCAACGTCGTCACTGCCGTCTGGAACTCGGGCGCCGAAGCTTAGCTATATTTAGTAACCTAAGATCTCAAGGACAATGAGAAGCGTAAATCGGGTGCCAGGGCTTAGCTATATTTAGTAACCCAAGATCTCTGGACAATGAGGGGCGGGGGGACAATTATCTCACCCCCCCGCTCTGTGGGTCATGACACGGCTACGCGCCCCTCCTCTTCCCTGGCTCCGCACAACCTAATAGAGCATCGCACATTTATCAGGGCGTCGCACGGGGACATTTACCGGGGCATTTCAGTCCTCCCTCCAGTGATTGGTCTCGTCTCGAGACCCTGATCCCGTTCAATCCCCCTCTTAATACTTATGCCCACTCGTAAGGCGCATGCATCATATTACATCATTACCAGTCCGGGTTAACCGCGCCGCGCCATCAATCAACAATATCATTCCCAATATTTGGTGTCAACAATACCGAATGTCAGAATACACATTCGCAGACAACTTTTGTCATTAATAATACCAAATGTAAAATACCCATTCGCAGATCAATATTCGCTTTAACACTACCGAATGTAATTCAACATTCGCAAAGCAGCATTAATTTAAAACAGTGGACTAAGACACACTACACTATTAAGAGGCAACCACGCTGTCAAGGCTATTCAGTATACAAGCACTCATTAATATCCTCACTGGTATTTGTTACCATCGCACGCAACGTTTTCCGGCGCGCTGCGCGTCCACGTTAAAATTCACAGCCGCGCGCGCAACTCTCCGTGCGTGCAATCATCACTGCGTGCATCGACATGACGACCGGCGTGCGTCCACATCAAAGTGATCGTCAACATTACTGTGCTTCTCAAACACTAATCGTGCGCATCAACCTCCCTCGACATCAAAACAATCTCGTCCTCTGTCTCTTTGCATTTAAACCACAACCTGTTTTTTTTTTCCACTACGCGTTTCAAAACAAAATAAAGTTCCCCCATATAGCCCTAGCAGACTGTAGGGTCAAGTGCTGTTAGCGAGCACCTAAAATGGCCAGAACGGCACACACTCATCTACTCACATAACAGACAACACTCACACGATCATTTTAACATTCATCAATAACGGCTCAGCGCACACGTACGGTACAACACATCTAAACACACACACAACAGACAACACTCACACGATCATTTTGACATTCATCAATAACGGCTCAGCGCACACGTACACTACAACACATTTAAACACACACAACAGATTTACGCGCGCATTCACACACATCTTTCTCACTCACAGATTCACGTACACACTCACGGATTTACAGATTCACACACATCCTTCTCCGCGGTTGGCACAACAATACTCACATCGATCACATCCTCCCCCACCCCGCTAATGCGGTCATTTCCAGGGTGGCTGATTCCGGACCTCCCGGCCGCACTTACAGTTCTTGCGATGTCGCGACTGGTACAGTCCCTGGCCGGCTGTGCGGACACGAGTGCGGCCGATTCGTGAAGTCGGCCGCCACTTTCACAGGCCGGCGCGGACGTCGCGACCCGCGGCTGCTCCGCCCCGCGCCGCGCGGCCGCCTCGTATCTCTTCTCTGTCGCCCGCCAATGCCGCCGCCTCTGCTGCGGCGTGCTCAGAGCGCTCTCACGCGGCCACCACCGGACCCGCCGCCTCCGTGCCGAGCCGCGTCCGACACGGCCAGTCAGTCTCTGCAGCCAGGGGTCGCGGGCCCCTTCCCTTGCCGTCACGCCACCACTCGCACAGCGCGGATCCACCTCTTCCTGCCGCTGCGCTTGTCGCCAGCAGTTCGTCTGCAGATGGCCTCTCCTCCCGCAGTACCAACACATCACGGCCGGGTGTTGATCATGTCTCCACGCCGGTGTTGTCGCTGCAGGCTCCTGCGGTCCTGTTATCGATCGGCTCACCCCCTGCGGCACGTGGTTTTCTGTTCACCGCGGCCCCTCCGTCGGCGTCGCAGTGAGTCGAGCAGATTTAGGCTCCATGCGTGCTTCGCCAGGGCTGGTCACGTCCGCATTGCTGGCTTTAAACGGGGTTTCCTCTCCCGTTGCCCGTTGCCTCACACAGCGTTTGCCTATATCTACAGTCAGGCCAAGCGTTTTGAGCAGGTCGGTGCCGAGAATAACTTCCTCGCAGAGCGTTGGCGCAACATGAAATTCGTGCTGAGCCCTTCGCCCCCACCCGCACCGTCAGCTTCACTCTCACGCGTACGTCCAGCTCTGTGCCATCCCCCTGATGCAGCTCTCGGTCCGGGGGTTGAAGGTGTTCAATAGAGACGCCTGCGCGGCGTCAGTGAGTCTCGTTGAGCACCGAGATTGTCGTCCCGGTGTCCACTAACATGACGGTCAATCGCCCATCGACAAATCCCTCCACCCTTGCTTCAACCCCTCCCCCATCCACCTTCATCACCCCAACGTGTCCTGGGTCAGCCAACGGCTGCCGAGCACGCTGTTGGTTCGGTTCGGGCCTGGGTTTGTTCCCCAGTGACTGCCGCGTTCGCTCCCCTCGCAAGCAGTAACGCCGTACGTGTCCCCTTCCCCCGCACAGCCAACACGTCACGGGTGATTGCTTACCCTGACTCGCCTTCGCCGTCATTGTTGTGGGTTGTCATTGTGGTAGCTGCGTCATCAAGGTTTGCAGAAGGTGGTTGAGCTTTTTGTAGCTTTCTTGCAACGCCCGTAACTCTTCTTGCGTTTTTTCCAGCTCCTCCAAGCGAGCCACACGGACCAGCAGTCCTTCCTTCTCCTGCTCAAGCTTCGCTACTCTCTCTCCCATATCCTCCACCGCTGCCCTTTCCCCGGCCTCTCTCCTCTGATGCTCAGGGCCGATGCTTATCTCGGCGGCCCGGCGGGTAGACACCTCCTCCGCCTCGACTCTCCTCTCATGCTCCTCCAGCAGGGCCAGGCACCCGGCTCGCTCCTCCCCGACTACACAGTCAAGCTTCTCCAGCTCCCCGCGCAGCTGCTCCGATTCTGCCTGCACCTCGCTCAGCGCCTCATGCTCAGCGTGTGCACGCTCGGCCTTGCCTTCTTGCAGAGCCTCGGTCTCCCTGACTCTCGTCTCTCTCTCCCTTGCAGTTGTTGGTCGAAATCCCATTTCTGAAACCACTTGTGATACCCCACTCGGCATCGTGTCAGAATGTGCCGTCGGGTGTTGTATCACGTTTACGTCCATTGACTTGGACACCATGAAGATTAGGGCACACGCCTCCGGTGTCATGCCAGGAGCTGCGGATTCACCTTCACAGCCAGCAGTCCGGGAGCCGTCTCGTGCCGGGTCGTCTTCCACCGGCTGCGGGAGCTGGGATCTGCTGTTACGCTTGCATGTCATCCTCACACAGAAGCAGGTCAAGGCATAGACCTTTTAAGCACCTTGTCTTTATTTTACACGTGTCAACGTACAGCACATAATCCACAGATCACGCACACTACATCAGTCGAGCCGCGCTCTCTCCTCCTCCGTGCAGCTTCGAAGCACCTGCTCACTCAGACTCGCAAAACACTCCTCCCCTCTCGCCCGCTGACCCCTCCTTTTATATTCCTTCAAGATGTGTATTCGCTCAATGTCGTCACTGTCGTCTGGAACTCGGGCGCCGAGGCTTAGCTATATTTAGTAACCTATGATCTCAGGGACAATGAGGGGCGTAAATCGGGCGCCGGGGCTTAGCTATATTTAGTAACCCAAGATCTCTAGACAATGAGGGGTGGGGGGACAATTATCTCACCCCCCCCGCTCTGTGGGTCATGACACGGCTACGCGCCCCTCCCCTTCCCTGGCTCCGCACAACCTAATAGAGCATCGCACATTTATCAGGGCGTCGCAGGGGACATTTACCAGGGCATTTCAGTATGACGGAGAGATTAAGGAACTGGTTAGGACTGCCAACCATGATGAGCGTCTCACCTCTAAGCTCAGTGAAGCAGAAAGACACTTTAACGTCGAGTTTAATAAACATCTGTAAGTTCTGACCAAAGGACCTTTCTGCCGTTGTACAAATAAAGTAGAAAATACGAGGTTTTACCGTTTCCGGCAAAAAGAACACAGTGTTAAGATGTTTAAACACTAAATGGACACCTTTTTGCAAAGGCTTCAGTGTGCAGGCAACCACACATACTTGTGGCAAACCATGTAAAATAAATGCTATCGCAATGCATTGTCCTTCAAACTTATTGGCCAACACCAGATGGCTTTCTCTGTAGCCTGGTCTGTGTTCAGCCAGTTTCTGCCACAAGGCAGATGCTCTCAGAACAAAGCAAAGATCACAGCATCTGTAGCTCAAGTCGAGCTATTAAGGCCAAAGGACCTTTTTGCCCTTGTACAAATAAAGTATAAAATACGAGGTTTTACCCTTTCAGGCAATAAGAACGGCAAAAAGGTCCTTTGGTCTTAATAGCTCGACCCGAGCTACAGATGCTGTGATCTTTGCTTTGTCCTGAGAGCGTCTGCCTTGTGGCAGAAACTGGCTGAACACAGACCAGGCTACAGAGAAAGCCGTCTGGTGTTGGCCAATAAGTTTGAAGGACAATGCATTGCGATAGCATTTATTTTGCATGGTTTTGCCACAAGTATGTGTGGCTGCCTGCACATTGGAGCCTTTGCAAAAAGGTGTCCACTTAGTGTTTAAACATCTTAACACTGTGTTCTTATTGCCGGAAAGCGTAAAACCTCGTATCTTCTACTTTATCTGTAAGTTCTCATGTTAAGTCTGCAATGTTGCTTTCCCAGTCATCCCAATAATTTTGGACCTTTCACCTTTGCCACGGAATGATCCCAAAGTTAGACAAAGCAGTAGAATTACTTATTTTGAAGAACTTTTGCTAAAATCCCTACCTGATAATAATAATAATAATAGCATTTTATATAGCGCCTTTCACCCGAGAGTCACAAAGCGCTGCACAAGGGCCGCGAAGAGAACGGCATGACAACAATGAAAGAAAAACAACCAATAAAAACCAAAGGAACAACAATTAAATGATTAAGGCTGATGTAGCATCTGTTGTGTAGCAGCGCCAAAGCCTTTATGTAGCCTCTCCCTTGCTATCCTCATGTCTCCTGAGCCTTACCTCCCGTTTTTCAACTCCTTTCCTGTTATTTCTGATTTTTTCCTTCACTCGACTTCCCTTCCTGTGATGTACAGGGTTTGGGTGAGCCGGTGCCAATCCCGGCAGACACAGGGCACAAGGCAGGGCTATACCCAAGACGGACCGCCAGTCCATCACCAATTTAGTCCGCAGGACAATTAACCTATGCAGCAGCATGCCTTTCGACTGTGGGAGGAAACCAGAGTGCCCGGCGAAAACCCACGCGGACAAGAGGGAGAACATGCCAACTCCCCACAGAAAGGCACCCAAGCCGAGATTCGAACCCGGGACCTTCTTGCTGCGATGTGGCAGTGCTACTCACCGCGTTGTCCGATGGTGGTGGTGGCGATAATAATTACGAAGACGATGGTGAGAATGCAATCAGCACTCACCCCATTGAAGACGATCCATGGCACGTATTTGTGTGGGGGATTGAGGGCGCCCGTGAGCTGGGCGTTGCTGTGCATCAACTGGTTGCCCAGCGAGCTGTTGGCACACGTCTCAATCTGTTGCCAGTTCAGCGTCGGGGCCAACATCGCCACACACTGGGTGAGAGACACACACAGATAAGACAGACGTAGGAGGAATTTACAAAAAGTTTAACTATATTAATTAATCTACAGCTGTGTCATTATTACCAGAGCAATGAGACACAGATGTAACGGCGAGTGCCGAGGTTGTATCATCAATGAAGCTAAAGAGTTACTCGTTGGATTCTAACAAGAAGTTATCGCCTCATCTTGGATGCACAACCCCACGTTTTAACTGTAATGGCCTCGAATTGACCAGAAATTAGGGGGGCCCGACTTTGAGTGTCCACCACACGGG
Source organism: Geotria australis (assembly GCA_036362915.1). Taxonomy (NCBI): domain Eukaryota; kingdom Metazoa; phylum Chordata; class Hyperoartia; order Petromyzontiformes; family Geotriidae; genus Geotria; species Geotria australis. The sequence goes on along the minus strand of JAZEWU010000008.1, from coordinate 11,308,979 downwards.
GTGTCCACCGGAAGGGGTGCATCATGGTGGGGGGAAAGTGTGACTAATACCAAAAGCGCCAAACAGACGCGATGCACGTGGAGTTGAATGGAAAATGTGCATATGCAGGTAATGAGTCACTCACAGCGAGACGGGGGAGAGGGAGATTAAAGGGAGCCCTGCTGTGAATCCCATTGTGTAGGACGAGGTTGAGGTTAAAATATGCATATGAAGGCGTGAGTCACTCACAGAGAGACGGAAAGAGGGAGATTAAAGGGTGTCCTGCTGTGAATCCCATTGTGTAGAGATTAGTAGAGGCTGCGAAGAGCCGGGACAGGGAGGTGGATTTGGAGGTCTGCTTAGGAGTGAAGAGAATACGGCTGTTCTGTGAGAGGGTCTTCCGTGCCGGGCCGCGCTACCGTCGCAGCCCGGGGGTGCTTGGCACGGCCCGGCCAGCGTGTTCTGTGAGCTGGGGAAGTTGGCGTGGTGTGCGCGCTGAGGCGCTCCACTGCTAGATAGTAACTAAACGGCGTGCCTGTGAGCTGGGGAGCTCGGTGATAGCAAGCTGAGCAAGCTGAGCGGTCGTAGTGATGGACTGCTGTGCATGTGGGAAGTCTTGCGTTGGTGAATGGAACGTCACTCTGCGTTGGTGAATATTGAACGACACTGCTTTGGTGAATTAAACGACTTGGCTCAACCTCTTGCAACTGCCGCGCCTCGCCCTTCATCTGTTCTGCGAGAGGGTGGCCCTGGGCCGCACCGACCACCGTGTGCTCTGGTGTCCGTGGCGTTCGACTTACGTCCTAGAACGTGGTAAAGGACCCGACGGCTCATCCTGACAAGAGGGTCGACAAGGGCCCTCACATAACAATACGCACATTCGTTCAATGTCGAAGGGAGTAGTTTGAAGAGAAAACGACTAAGAGGTGCACGGCAATCGTAGAGAGGCAGGGAGGGGGAAGGCACCCACGCAGTTAGCCAGAGACAACATTTGCCAGACCTTGTGCCCTATATATTGTTGTGGCAGGAAACCGGAGAACCCGGGGGAAATCCACGCAAAACAGGCTGAGAGAACACACACACTCCGCACAGAAACGCACTCGAGGCGGGAAGGCGCAGATGTTGCTGCAGATGTTGCCGCAGTTACACCCTGCCACCCGTGTCGAAGGGTCTTGTGTACAAGCGGTCAGCTGCACGGTTCAGCTGGGAGCAGAGTGCGTCATGCTTCCCGGTGAAATGCGGTGGTACGGCCAAACAACATTTGCGGGCACTGTGCCAGGCTAGGTGCATACAAACAGTCGCGGGTTAATAAAAAACTGCGCAGCCCTAGCGGAGCGCTGCACCTCGGTGAGTCATCTCCTCGCATTAGCCCGGCTTAACGGGGCTTACCGCTGGGCAAACAGCGAGCCCACGTTTTAATTAAAATCTCAGTGGGGCAGCGGAGGTGACCAAGGGGTTTAAGCGGACACAAAATAGAGCCGCTAAATTCCTATGATTGAGAGCGCCGGAAAGTCTACTCGCTGGAACGCGAAACAAAAACGGCCCGGGATGATTAACTTGGCCAACCACGTGGGCCGGCACGCCCAGGTAGAATGAGTGCTACGCCTTACATTACAAGGGAGTGGCGTCGCGCCCTGTTCCGAAAAGGGGCGACATACGTCACTCCAGGTAGGAGCCGCATAAAAGGGAGAGGCGCGGGCAGTGAACGTGAGAGAGAGAGCGCGCAGAGTCCTGGCTAGGATTTTGCGCTTAAGTCCTGTGCACAGTGTGCGTAGCGTGTGGATACTGTTCGTAGCGTCGAGAATAAAAATCAGTGAGTCAGAGAATCAGATCTCCGGAGTTTAATTTATTTCGTGAACGTGTGCAACTATGGATATGCGTAACGGAAAACGAGTACCGGCGTCGGAGGAGTCCAAACCATGTGGAAGACCCGTTAGCAGCGAGAGCCCTGCGGATCTCCACGACTTCGCGCGCAAGCCGATTTCTCGAACGAGCGTCCCCCAGAGCCTGAGGAGCAAGAAGACGCCCCACTACACTGGCGTCTCACCTGGGCCGCGGCCAAGATAGGGTCCTCCGCGGCCTCCATACAGTAGATGATAGGTACGTGGTCGGCGTTGTTCGGCAGGTAGTGGATCAGACAAGCCTGCACGGCGCAGCACACATCATATTTAACAGCGCCTCAGAACACTGGGATGCACAACTACTTTTGTTGAAGAAATCACGTGTTCATATTTCATCGTGGTGGAAGGTTTTGTGTGTTCCAATGAACCCCAAAGCTATGCTACCTGGTCTACCTTGGTGAACATCCCTGGAGTCTGGAGCTCCTAGTGTGGTCTTCCTTGGTAAACAGGTCTGGGGGTAGATTCCAGACAAATAACGATTTGAAGACCCTCCGACAAAAGGAGGTTCACATCAGGAAAGTCATCCGGCCGTAAGAATTCTGCTCCGATACTCCCACCATTGGGGGGCAACCGGCCAACCCCAGTCAACCTGGATAGTGGCCGTTTACACTGGCAACAATTGCGTGTCCCAGTTAAACACTGATGTTTGTTTTCCCACTTCTATGTAGTTTGTACGACTTAATTACCTATTTAGTTTATGTCTCATATATAGACAGAATAGCATTTCAACCCAACTGAGAGTGATAATACCTGTACTACAAAAATACTTCTCCTTCTTTGCGATTCTTCGAAGCGCGATGGTTAAATTAGTTTCCCATTTCTTTACACAGTTCTTTGCATTTGTATTGAACAAGGTCTTTTGAGCTGCAGAGGTTGGGTAGTAGAGCGCAGACAAGGCAGTGTTCCATAGTATGGTCTGCTTCTCCACATTCACAGGTGGTTGAGCCG
>JAZEWU010000008.1:11275308-11290984 GCA_036362915.1 Geotria australis | reverse complement strand
TGTGACCCTCGGGTGAAAGGCGCTATATAAATGCTATTATTATTATTATGAACAACCCTGTGGATTTACCGAGGATTCATTCGTGGATTGAACCGGGGATTTACCCAGCGGATATCGCCGTACGTCTGCCGTGTGGATTGATCACTGTGGAATAAAAAGACCCAGTGCCGGCGACATTCCAGAGAGGAACCTATCCTTGTGAGAATGCCTCTGACACGGAGTACGAGGAGAGAGGGGGAAAGTCGCGAGGGATCCCCGGTTCGCGGCGCTCACGGCGACGAGGGAGCTACTGATCATCACGAGTCCGCGCCATGCGCGGGGACCGCGACGACAACTCGTCAAGACGACAGAGCAGCGCGATCAACTCACGCTGCTGTTGAAGAGGGACCGAGAAGGGTTCCTCACAGTTGCATCACGGGTGAAATGTCGTAAGCCTGAGGAGGCTCGATGTATAATTACTTTTCAAAGCTGCTCTTTCGGAATAGCCGTGTCACTGAGCCGCTCCCTCTCTCAACAGTCTATCGTCAAAACAGTGTATAGCCGTGTCACTGAGTGTTCCCTTCTCTCCTTCACCACGTTTCGCCTCCCACGTTGGAGGCATCGTGGGAGATCTGAAGATGCCTTCAACGTGGGAGGCGAAACGTCGCGACGGAGAGAGGGGGGGACGCTCAGTGACACGGCTATCCCGAAAGAGCAGCAATGGGGAGCAATTCTCCCAATGTTAGTAATAATGACGTGAGAAGATAACACAACCGGGATTCGTTACAGCACCTTGCGAAAAGGAGAGGCGTCACATCGTTTTCGGTTCGGATATCCATAGGCATCGTTCAGCAGCACGGATGCCACCATCAGCCCAACCAGCACTCCCCACGACTTCATACTGGGTCTTAAACTCTTTAACTATCACCAAAACAACTAAGTAGAATGCCTCACGAAAGCTGTGGTACTGTATATACGCTCCAAACTGTACAGCCGCACGGAAGTAGTGTTGTACTGTTTAAACTCCCTACTGTACCCCCTGCCAGTTAGCAAACACCCACAGTACTATAGTTTAACCGCAGGTATTCAGCGACTGAGTTTCTGTTCCAGCTTTCTGCCGTTTATATGCAGGTGGGCCACAGCCACCCGATGTGGGGGGAGGAGGACACGGTCTGCTCAATGACCCCTATCGCTGTCAATGCTTTGGACGTTGCATAATACCCCCAACTGAATGGCGAGGCCTGTGATGGGCTGGCGTCCTATCATGGCTATATCCCTGCTTTGCGCCCTGTGTCTGCCGGGACAGGCTCCGGCTCACCGCAATCCTGTAGAGGATTTGGTGGTTTCTGACACTGAATTAATGAATGAATGGCGAGGCAAACTGGGCAAGTCGGTCCCTGCAATGAGCCTCCGCGCTGGGTGGATGGGTGTCCAGTGGTAGCTCATTGGTTAGCGCGCTGGGCTACAAACCTGGCTATGACCCGAGTTCGAATCCCGCTCATGGCCAACACGAGTGACGATTTTATGAACCGGCCCTAGGTCTCCCCCAGGGCGCCTCTGCCTCAAATGAGTACGTAGTGCGGTGTGTAAACATTGTCACTAGGGAGACAAAGGCGGCCGGGCGTGGTGCTGGCCACACTCCCCCTCGTTGTGCCGCGTCGGCCTTCATAGGTGCTCGCTAACGGAACTTGACCCTGGTGTCTGTTAAGGCTATACGGGGGATCTTTGTCTTAATATCCGCGCCCTCCTCACAGCTGTACAGACGGTATTGCCTGAGGCGGTTCGATTCCTGCCTCGGCCGCATTTCTGTGTGGTTTTGTGGGTTCTCTCCACCTGTTCGGCGTGGTTTTCCTGCGGATTGAGTGTCTGGCGGGTTGGCATCGGCTCACCGCGTGGCTGCCCCTCATCTCTCTGCGGTTTCTTGCAGCGCCTTGGGACCTCTGGGTGAAAGCCGCTTCTATATAAATATAATACTGTGCAGCAAAGCAAACAATATCAGCCAACATTAGCATCGGGGATTAACTGTTGGACGAAAAAAGAAAACTTTGAAACGTGTAAAATCATACCATGCGTCAGAAATTTAAAGAAACATCCTCAAGGGTTATTTAAAACAGGAACGAATGACCAAAGGACAAAAATGTTAGCTGTCGATTAAATGGGGGGGTCACAAGACATCTGGACCATCCTATAGGTTTCCACTGCTCGATTTATGACAAATGCCTGTGATGGACTGGCGTCCTATTATAGGTATAGCCCTTCCTTGCGCCCTGTGTCTGCCGGGAAAGGCTCCGGCTCACCACAACCCTGTACAGGATTAAGCGGTGTTGGATGATAATGATCATGATATATGAGCATTGCTCTCAAGAGTAGGAGAGAGGAGGAACGCTCGACACGGCTATCCCGAAAGAGCAGCTCTTAATAGCAATTCTTGCACCACTGATAGGACTTTCTGTGAGAGCACAGATGTTACCACTGCGCCACCCTGGCACATCACACTTGGGCCTGGGTCATGTGTCTGCAGTCATGTGTTGTCCTTTTGAAGGAATCACGGCAAAAGGTTTACAACCCACAAACACAACCTTTGTACATCACGTGTAAACCGTACATAGTGAGTTATCGGCGCCAGTCCGACAGGGAGAAATGTGATAGCACGCGCTCGGCACGCTGCCAGTCTTGTAATGCTGAGAGGACACAACTTGCAGATCAAAGGTCACCGGGTCGATCTATTCGTGAAATCCTACATTAATATAAACTGTCTCTTATTATCAATTCCTCGAGGTTTTGACTAGGTGTGAAAGTGCACACGGTGAGGCGGTGAGTAGCACTGCCGCCTCACAGCAACCTGGTGAGAACCTGCAACCTCTACACAGAAAGACATCGCTACTCACCGCTATGCCACCGTGCCGCCCTCGGGTGAAAGGCGCTATATAAAATGATATTATTATTATTCTTCTTTGCAATTCTTCGAAGCACGATGGTCAGCCTCTGGACATCGTTGTCTTTCAGCTCGGCCTCGAAGTGTTTGGTAGAATTTGCAGGCAATACCAAGTATTACCTGACAGGGATCGCGACGTGAACGCTTCTACCTTGACCCCCATGGGTGTGGGAAGTGCGAGATATAAGCTCTGTTCCCATGTTCCTTTCATTCAGTGTTTTTTCTCCTTTCCAAAACCCCCCCGCTTTGAAAATCTACCAAAGTGTGTTCCTCTAATGCCAAAGGGGGCACACACACCAAAGCCGCATACTAGACTGCGAATGTGTATTGACCGGCCGGAGGAGGTGCGCACCCAGCACAGACAAAGAGCGGGCGCTGATTAGTCCTTACAAAAAAGGCGGATTAGGTAGGTATGCAGGATGAATAGTGCGTTAAGGTCAGCCTTCAAAGAGGAATTTGGCGGGCTTTTAGAGGGGAATTTTGCAGTCTTTTGGACGGGTTTAAAAGACGGTTGCTCGCAGTCTGCGGGCAGAGTTCTGATCGAGCATGCTGCGCTGAGTAGCGGAGAGGGAGGTTATGTTTACGAGTTTAGGTCATGTGAAAAGGTGTGTAAGTGAAGTGCACCCGTCGATATGCCGGAGCAAAGGAATGGGCACATGCATCACTTACATCAAAAGATGGCAACAACGTTTCGCTGACAATTCCAGCTAGATGTTGCTGGCTGGAATTCCAGCCAGCATGTGCCCATTCGTTTGCTCCGGCATATCGACGGGTGCACTTCACTTACACACCTTTTCACATGGAATTGTCAGCGAAACGGCGGTGCTATCTTTTGAGGTAAGTGATGCATGTGCCCTTTTGTTTGCTCCGGCATATCGACGGGTGCACTTCACTTATACACCTTTTCACATGACCTAAACTCATAAACAGAACCGCACTATGAATAACATTGGTCATGAAAGCCTTCAAGTTAATTTTAGCGGAGAGGGAGTTTAGTGCTCTGTGTCAGCAGAATTCCACTGTTGGATGTGGAGAGGCTTATTTGTTGTGTTAAATAAACGAGATGGATAGAGACCACGTGTCGGCTCCCTGTTTGAGAATGACACGGAAACGCCAGGACAAGAAGCAGCCACTGCAGCCGGGGGGCGGAGGGAGACGACTCCGTCCAAGGCCTCTCCCAAGCCAGCGACGGCAAAGAAGAATCGGCATCTCCTGACATGGTGCAAGAAGAATCGGCATCTCCTGACATGGTGCAAGAAGGATCGGCATCGCCTGACATGCTGCCGACGTGGCACCACATTCCCACAGCTGAGGGTTTTAACTTGGCAAGCACCCTGTGGAACCTGCACCCTGAGAGACCCTATTGCCTGTGTGTGCCATCTCTAGTCCCTAATGCATCTTCTGACACTGGTCGTAAAAAGAGACTTTTGTTTTAGAGATTGGACAAAGTTAATTGTCCACACTAGCGTTAAATTCCCGCAGCTGCAAGTATAGTTTAACGTGATAATGGGAAATAACGTTGGCCTCATCACACGCATTGTCTGCAAAATGAGATTTTAATAGCCGTGTGATACCCCACTCGGCATCGTATCAGGATGTGCCGTTGGGTGTTGTATCACGTTCGCATCTGTTGATTTGGACACCATGAAGTTGAGGGCCCATGCCTCCAGCGTCATGCCAGGAGCTGCCGATTCACCTTCACAGCCAGTAGTCCGGGAGCCGTCTCGTACCGGGTCATCTTCCACCGACTGCGGGAGCTGGGATCTGCTGTTGCGCTTGCGTGTCATCCTCACACAGAAGCAGGTTGAGGCGTAGACCTTCTAAGCACTTTGTCTTTATTGCACATGCTTCGCCGGCACCTAGCAGTGGAATGCTGCACCACACTCTGCACACTGCTACACAGGCACCCTCTCCCCAGCAGTTTCGGCAAAATCCAGCAGTGGAGTCGCGCTCGCTGCTGCTCCGCTAAACTCTGGCAGGCTCTCTCCCTCAGACAAATCACACACAGCCCTCCCCCTCTCACGCGCTCACCCCTTCTTTATATCCCCTCAAGTTGTTTATTGGCTCAATGTTATCAGCGTCGTCTGGAAATCTGGCGCCGCGGGGCTTAGCCCAAACCATTGTCTAGATTTAGTCTTGTATTTACTCTTACGGCATCTTTCGTGATCATTAACCTAGGATCTCTGGACAATGAGGGGCGGGGGGACAATTATCTCACCCCCCCGCTCTGTGGGTTATGACACTGCTATGCGCCCCTCCCCTTCCCTGGCACCGCACATATACCAGTGCATCGCACATTTATCAGGGCGTCGCACGGGGACATTTAACGGGGCACTTCAGCCGAACCATTGTACTTGATCGATTGCATGTTAGTGCAACACACACAAAAAGGAAAACTGGACTATCTACATGTGCCATCCAAGCAGCCACACACTATCTGTGGCACTACAACCCACCGATCACACTGGACGTCATGCACGAACCACAATTTGTTTCCTTGCCCGAACCAGGACACGTGCACCAAATACGATCGTGCCGCGGAGTGCCCAGCAGAGAGAGAGAACGCGGAGGCAAACGAGCCGGCGAGCGGGGAGAGATGAGCGCATTCCACGGCTCGGATAATACGCCCAGAGAGGGACAATGAACCGGCAACCCCTGCTGAGCAAGCTGCCACTATTCTAAAGAGGGTCTTCTTCTTTGCGATTCTTCGAAGCACAATGGTCAGCCTCTGGACATCGATGTCGAGCTAAAGGGGGTGAGAGCTCTACACAAAGGCCCCTTGGCAGTTGGGCCCACACAAAAGGCCCTTAGAAATTGGGGGCCACAAAGGGTCTTTAGAAGTCGGGGAGACAAAGACCCCTTGGAAGGTGGAATGTGACCTTTACCTGGGAAGGCCAAATGGTCTTAGAGAATGGAATGCCGAGAGGAGTGACATCGAAAGGATGTGCGTAAATTGGGGAGCGATTGGGAGATAGGGTTAGAGTCTTTTCAGTCGAGCGGGAGTGCTGACAACACGTGGGTACGGGCGTGGCTCTACTGCTAGATAACGGCGGCTCTACTGCTAAATAACGGCCAAGTTGCTTGAGTGAAATAAAGCCTTGGTTGGAAGAAGCAGGTTTCGACCTCATCTGTGTGAGAATGACGCTGAAGTGACGCAGCACTCACTCCTGTTGTTTTTTTTTCCTATGTCCTATAATTCAGCGCTATTGCTTGACTCTCAGCTTTCTGTCTCCCCGTTGTTGATATGCTGTTCCCTCCACAGCTCGGAGCATAAAAAAGAAACCCAAAAAAAATTTGCTGCTGATTTTCCGATATGCCGTTCTCTCCACAGCTCGTATTATAAAAAAAAAAAAACCCAAAAAAATGTGTTGCTGATTTTCCGTTCTCTGTCGTTGTTGACATGTCGTTCTCTCTGCGGCCTTGTGCAGCGCTTTGTGACCCTCGGGTGAAAGGCGCTATATAAATGCTATTATTATTATAACAAACCACAGCTCCTGCAGCTGGTGGGAGACGACTCAGTACAAGGTGGCTCCCAGGCATTTGGCAGCTACGGAAAATCGGCAACTCCTGGCATGACGTCGGCTGCATGGGCCCTCAGTTTCATGGTGTCCAAATCGGCAGATCCTGACGTGTTACAGCCCGAGTCAGCGCATCCTGACGACAGGCCGACGGTGGCTTTACAGATAGTGACAGAAGTGAGACGAGCCACACGCAACGAGCGTGAAGTGGGGCTCGTGGAAGCCGAGTTCTGCACCGCGTGGGGCGAGAAGGGAGCCAACAAGAAGTGCGCCTCCTGCAAGATGGTAGTGTAATGCAGACAGTCGTGCCAGAGACTTCACTGGGTCACGCACAAGAAGTCGTGCCGCCAACTGGCGGAGAAGCAGCAGCTGGATAGCGTCGTTGCAAGGCTGACCAACCGGGGGGACGCCGACGAGGTCGGGGAAAGACTCAAGACGCTGGAGGAAGACCATCAAGACCAGCTGGGCGCCTACAGGGAATGGCTCAAGGTAATGGAGGAAAGGAACAAGATAGCGGAGCGACGTTTCGAGGGGCTGGAGAATGCAATTCCAGCGCAACACCTTCACGGAATTGCTCGGGGCAATGAAAGAAGGGTACAGCGAGCGACAGGAACAACAGCTGGGCCTCACGAAGGAGCTCGCGACGATGGAAGAAGACCTGGGGGCACTGCAGCAAAGTTACCAAGAGATGAACTGCCGTCTACAAGCACTGGCTGCGCACCCAAGGCAGAAAAACCCCCCAGCGACAACGGCAGCGTGGAGACAGGACAACCAACTGCCTGTGATGTGCTGGGAATGTGGGAGAAAGGGTCCCATACGGCGTTACTGCTGGGGGCAGATGCAATCACAGCAGCCACTGGTGAACAACCGCGGGCCCGAGCCGAACCAACAGCAGGATCGGCAGCCGGCGACCAGCCCATAGTACGTAGGGGTAATGAAGATGAGGGGAGGAGGAGTCGAAGCAAAGGTGGAGGGGTTCGTTTGCAGGCGACGAACCATCATGCTGGTCGACGCGGAGGTGACAGCCTCGCTGCTCAGCAAGGCTCACTGTCGCCGCGCATGCATCCCCATGCACCATCTCCAAGCCCCAGGCCGAGACCTGGGGTAGGTAAATGGCACAGTGCGGGACGTGTGAAGCTGAGCGTCCGGGTGGGAGCGACAAGACGCCAGCACGAATGTTACGTTGTGACCAGGCTCTGCGAGGATGGTGTGGTCGGCACTGACCTCCTCAAAATGCTGGGCCTGACCTTAGACATAGGCGAGCGTTGTGTGAGGCAAATAGTAACAGGAGAGGAAACCCCTTTTGGAGAAGTCACGACCGACCAGACTGGCCCTGTTGAGACACCCATGGGGCCGGAACGTGACCCGACCATCGCAGCGCTGATGGAGGAACCGCGCAGACTACCAGGAAGACAGCACAATGACAAGATATGGCCACAGCCGCGGAGCCAGCGAACGGCCGAACAACAGCTGAATTGCTGGAGGCAAGCGCAGTCGCAGCAGACGGAGATAATGCACCGCGGACCCTTGCTGCAGAGGGTGCTGGACAGGGTCAGGAGTGACCGGATGCGGAAGCAGCTGTTACATTGGCGGCTACTGGTTCACGCTGAAGCCGGTGGGCAACAGCGCTTGGGTGAAGTGCCACGCTGGCGGTATGAGCAGCGGCAGCGCGAGGCAGAGGTGCAGCAGCGGCAGCAGCAGCAGTGCGGGTTGCAGCAGCAGCGGCAGTGGCGCAAGGCAGAGGAGCAGTGGTGGTGGAACGAGCAGCAGCAACGCTGGCGACGCCACCAACAAGCGGTGGAGAGGCGCCAAGAGGTGGCCACGGCAGAGAACGGCCGGGTGGCTGCACGGCGAACGACGAAGCAATCATGGAACGTGGTGCCAGCGGCGATCACGCAAGCGGAGGATGATGGCCAAGGAGGAATGACTGGCGGAGGTGGCGATGGAGAGCATGGCCCCGTGGCCCACGGGAGCGAGGTCCAAAGGGTGGCCCTCCGCCGCGTGGCGGATTGCATTACAGAGCCGGTTGAGCAGCGAACTGGTGATGGAATGTACTGGTCGCGAGGTCCAAGGAACTGCGAGTACGACTGTGAATACTGAGAACCGTGACCCTGGCACTGATCATGACAATAGTACCGAGAATTTCGAGATCTGTGAAATTGCAAATGTTGTTAATACTGCGGATAGCACGGTTAACGATAGTGTGAGGAACCCTTTCAAGTCCCTCTCCCACGACCACCTGGGTTGTCCGCGTTGCCCCATCGTCCTGGGGGACGTCGTTGCTTCCCTCTTCCCGTGCGGTGCTCCGCGTCAGAGGCATCCTTACAGACGAAGTCCGGAGCATGCAGTCTTCCCAAGCAACTTGAAGTTTAATATAATCTTTCACAGGGCAGCGTTTCGTACAGGCAGTTGTTCGGCGATCTCCGCAGCTCGGATTCCCGTTGTCCCGGCGCACGCCCGTTTCCGTCCAGACCAGCAGTAGATCAGCACTCCCAAAGCGACTCGCCCCAGCAACCTCGTCCGTTCGCCTTTTATCCTCTCCAGCTCTCCCCAGCTGTGACGTAAACTCTAATGTAACCCCTCACCCGCTGTGAGTGACTCACGTCTTCAATCCACATTTTAACCTCAACTAATCTCTACATAATTGGATTCACAGCAGGACTCCCTTTAATCTCCCTCTTTTCATCTCGTCCTACATATGCACAATTCGCGTCTGTTCATCTCGTCCTACATATGCACAATTCGCGTCTGTTTATCTCGTCCTACATATGCACAATTCGCGTCTGTTTGGCGCCTTTAGTATTAGTCACCCTTTTGCCCCACCACGATGCACCCCTTCCGGTGGACACCACGTGTGGTGGACACTCAAAGTCGGGCCCCCCTAATTTCTGGTCAATTCGAGGTCATTACAATAGGAACGCTGTTTACTGATGGTGGCAGTAATGTGTTTGCTACCGGTAACGTGGTTAATGCCGGCGAAAATGAATGCAAATAGCGCCGGAGGTAACGTGTTTGTCGCAGTACTTTAATGCCCTCCTCTTCGCCGGCGCACGCGCACTGTACCCGGCTAGGTGTACATCGAATACACGGCCGAGCAGGTGAGTGACGCGACTTAAGGGAGCGCGGCAAGGGAGGATATCCGGTGTGAAGGGGAGGGGCGCGGGGTTTTGGAGCGAGAGGGAGAGAGGGAGAGTCAGGGCCTGCGGAGTGCTACACGTGCAGAGAGTAACCACACGCGGCGAGGAAGCGTGTTTGGAGATAATACACATCGTTGACGAAGGATGGTGTCGGCGTGCAACTTCTACATCATGCCTCTCACTCGGAGCGGTGCACGAGAGTGTGTGTGCTTCGAAGAATCGCAAAGAAGAAGAAGTGTGTTGTTCTGTCTGTGTGTTGTTCTGTCTGTGTCTGTGTGGCCCAGTGGTTAGCGACCCGAGTTCGAATCCCGCTCACGGCCAATATCAGTGACGATTTTCTGAACTGGTCCCGGGCCTCCCCTAGGTCGACTCAGCCTCAAATGAGTACCTAGTGCGGTGTGTAAACATTGCCACTAGGGAGACAAAGGCGGCCGGGCGTGGTGCTGGTCACCCACCCCCTCGTGTGCCGTGTCGACCTTCATAGGTGCTCGCTAACGGCACTTGCCCCTACAGTCTGTTAAGGCTATACGGGGTGTCTTTGTCTTTGATTTGTGGGTATGCGGGGGTGTTGCAGTGTGTGGGGAAAGGTAAGTCAGTGGTTAGCGCGCAGGGCTACAAAACCGGCGGCCCGAGTTCGAATCCCGCTCACGGCCAACACCAGTGACGATTTTCTGAACCGGTCCTGGGCTCCCTAGGTCGACTCAGCTTTAAATGAGTGCCTGGTGCGGTGTGTAGACATCGCCGCTAAGGAGACAAAGGCGGCCGGGCGTGGTATTGGCCGCCCACCCTCTCGTGTGCCGTTTCTAGCCTGCAAAGGTGCTCGCTAACGGCATTTGACTCTACAGTCTCTTGAGGTTATACGAGGGATCTATTGCCTTGTTTTTCTCGGGGAAGATGATGATCACAAATATTGATGACGAATTGTGAATGTGTGACATTCTGTGCTGTTGAGGGTCATATCGATGGTGTTGCAGTAGCAATATGATGAACGCTGCTGTGGAATGTCGATTGGCGATGATGATTAAAATACACCAAAGACAACAACCGTATGCATTCTACGTAGCGAACCATCTATGTCACGAATGTGTGCTAGACACGGATTTGATTCAATCACTCGGCCTAGACATATCCGTGCCACTAAGGTGCGTGCGACAGATTGGCGCGACGGGCGAGCTGCCGTTTCTGCCACCCCACACCGGCCGTCACAAAGGGATAGACGTGATGGCAGTGGTAGCCACAGGAACCACGGTGCCCGCTCTAATCAAAACCCTGCTACCACTGCCTACGGACAACGGGATAACACCAACTGGGGACACGCTGATCATACCCAGCCACCTACTAAAGCTCAAATACGGATTGGTGGGGGCCGCGACACTGGTCAGCGTAGAGCACGGGGGCTTGATGCTGCGGGTCATCAACCCCGACTACACCCCGGTCCACGTGAAAAACAGAACCATCGTCGCCACCATACACCCCATACAACAGCCAGAAGTGGTCTACACCTTGTGGACCAAAGGAGAGGCGGGGGACAAGGACACTTTGGGGGACGGGTGTGGGGAGAGGGGAGAACCAGGTGAACCCATAGTCCCACTCCTGGAAGCGGCAAAAGTGCAATGGGGCGACCTCTTGGAGCGGGACGCGGCACACCTTAAAGACCTACTGACGGAGTACGAGGATGTATTCAGTAAAACCGACAGAGTAGTAGGGAGAACAAACCTTTCACGCCACAACATCGACACCGGCGAAGCTCAACCCATCAAGTTGCCGGCCTACCGCATGGGGGTGCCCGAGCGCACCCAGATCAACGAAGCGGTGGTAGACATGCTCCGTGACGGGATCGTGCCAACATCAACGAGCCCGTGGTCAGCACCAGTCATGTTGGTAGCCAAAAAGGACGGCTCAACATGGTGACCGCAGTCCAACCTGCCACGCCAGCTGCACCGATGCAGCAGCAGGAGAACGAGATGGCGGACGCCGGCCACCCCGCCGCGGGGAGCGGTCCTGCCGGCGGTGACCCGACCAACAGCAACGGCAGTGCAGCCGATATTCACGCAACGACGGAGAGGCGGATCGACGACGACATCCCGAGGCCCGGGTCCCACGGAGCCAGTCACGTTCCCCACCCCGAGAACGCTGACCGTGCTCTGGCACCGGACCCAGGTAAGGGAGTCGCCGGCACTCCCTGTACCGCCGGAGGTCTGAGCAGCCCACACGACAGGGTGTTGGACTGCGCCTCGCACCACAACCGGACGACCCTCACACGGCCGTCAAACCCGACGCAATGGGGTCTGAGTGGCCCACACGACAGCATGTTGGGCTGCGCCTCGCACCACGACCAGATGGCCCTAACACGGCCTTCAAATCCGACTGTAATGACCTCGAATTGACCAGAAATTAGGGGGGCCCGACTTTGAGTGTCCACCACACTGGGTGTCCACCGGAAGGGGTGCATCGTGGTGGGTGGAAAGTGTGACTAATACCGAAGGCGCCAAAAAGACGCATCGCACGTGGAGTTAAAGGCAAAATGTGCATATGCAGGCAATGAGTCACTCACAGAGAGACGGGGGAGAGGGAGATTAAAGGGAGTCCTGCTGTGAATCCCATTGTGTAGGACGAGGTAGAGGTTAAAATGTGGATTGAAGACATGAGTCACTCACAGCAGGGGAGGCGTTACGTCAGAGTTCACGTCACAGCTGGTGTAAGAGCTTTAGAGCATATAAGGCTAAGGGACCAGAGAGACGGGGCCAGTCGCTTTGGGAGTGCTGATCTACTGCTGGGCAAGACGGAAACGGGCGTGCGCCGGGACAACGGGAATCCGAGCTGCGGAGGTCGCCGAACAACTGTGAACGAAACGCTGCCCTGTGAAATATTAAACTTCGAGTTGCTGGGAAGACTGCACGCTCCGGACTCTGGCTGATGTGAGGATGACACGGATACGCAACGGCAGATCTCGGCTCACGCAGGATGAAGAAGGAGCACAGGCGACAGCGGAAGCTGCTGCCGTGAGCCCCGAGAGTTGGGCGCTCCACTTCATGATGGCAAAACCAGGGGACATGACTGTCATACGATACCCGACGGCACATCCTGACACGATGCCGGGTGGGTCACTACAATTGGTGTCAGAAGTGGGATACTGCACAAACCCAGGGGAGATGCGATACGACCACAATTGAAGATTTGTTTCGGCGGAGACAGCGATCAGGATTGGGCCGACTTCCAGCAACTAGTAGATCGAGCAACGAGTGGGGGAATGGAGCGACCTGGACATCGCTGACACGGCATTTGCCCAACTCAGGGGAAAAGCTGGGAGGTACACGGGGCAGCTCTCGACACAACCACAGAGGGATTGGCCGTTGTTGAAAGAGAGCCTGCGTCGACGATTCGGAACGCTGCGGAAAGAGCAAGCCGGAGAAGCAATGTCGAGACGCCAACGCAAATCAGATGAGACAGTCGAGGAATACATTGACGATGTCGCACGCTTAGTAGAAGCGGCCTACCCTATGTACGGACTGACTGCTCTCTCGCCTACTTCGATGGTACTTTCAGCAAAGGGGTTGTATTCGTAGAGCTGTTGGTATTGCTCATACAGTTTGGCACTTTCAGCATCAATGCCCGAGATGTATTGAGTGCGGCAGCCTCTTGGGATGTTCTTGCGGGCTGCGTGGTGCACAAGCTTGGTGAACTTGTCGTAATTCTTGGGGTCCGCTGGGAGATGGACGATCTTCCTTTCTAGATTTTCTTGGAAGCCAGGCCAGTTTGCTTTCCCAAAGTTGAATGTTCTTTGGAATGGAACTGTGCCTGGGGTGATTGCAGCTTTGACTCTAATGCCGATGGGACGGTGTTGGGTTCTTGGCAGTGGCTCCAGGACCAGCTTCTTAATTAATCCGGTGATGTTATGGCTGACAAACGCGATATCATGGTTGTAGCCTGCTGTCCATCACCTGCTGTTGAAGGACTTTGGTTGTTTGGCATCGTGGATCAGATTAAGCTGGCTGTTTTCAGCCCATGCTTCTACTGCATCTCCATCTGCGTTGTTGTTGGTGTATCCCCATTGCGTGTTGTGGCTGTTGAAATCTCCAATTACAATTTCCGGTTTGCCAGATGATGGTATTTCAGGCATCTCTAGGGGTGTGGTAGGCGGTTTGTAAACTGAGGTAATGGTAACTCCTTGGAGTTCAGCGGTTAGGACTTCGATATCGTTTTTATCGCTCTTTGATGTTGATTCGGCAATTGTCCTATTTTTTGCTAGTATGATGCTTCCGTATTTCTCATGTGGTCTTTCTATGAGGGTGGTCATACCTTCCACATGAGGGCGAGGGTTTTTAGGTCCACGGTGGGTTTCTTGTAAGCAGAGAAGATCACAATGATAATCTTTGCATAGTTTTGCAACAAGTTCTTCTTTAGTTGCAGACAACCCTTCAACATTTATAGATATAACAGTCAGTGCTGGCCTTAAAGGCGGGCATTGGCCACTCTTCTTGCTCCACCTTGATGGGCTTCGGGCATCTGTTGAGCTTCTAGACATCGTTGTCTTTCAGCTCCTTGGCTTCGAAGTGTTTGGTAGAGTTCGCAGGTAAAACCAAGTATTACTTGACAGGGATCGCGACGTGCACGCCTCTACCTTGATCCCCAGCGCTCCACTGCTAGCTTGTAACTAAATGGCGTGCCTGTGAGCGGGGAGCTCTGTGTGATAGCAAGCTGAGCGTTTGGAGTGACGGACTGCTGTTCATGTGAGAAGTCTTGCTGGTGAATTAAAGGACAAACTGCTTAGAAGGTCAATGCCTCGACCTGCTTCTGTGTGAGAATGACACGGAAGCACAACCGCCGATCCCAGCTCCCACAGTTGGTGGAAGACGACCCGGTACAAGGCGGCTCCCGGGCTGCTGGCTATGAAGGTGGGCCGGCGGCTCCTGGCATGACGCACAGAGGCGTGGGCCCTCAACTTCATGTTGTCCAAATACACGGACGTGAACGTGATACAACACCCGACGGCGCATCCTGACACGATGCCGACCAGGGTATTACATATTGACTTGGACAGCATGAAGCAGATGGCCCATGCCTCCGGCGTCATAGCAGGCTGTGGCCACCTCGGGCAGGCCTCGCTGCCTGTAGGGATGCTCTGAACGCTGCCCACGAACCCTTGCTCGGGCTGCCGGCCTGGCTGCTGGTTAGGTCACTTGCAAGGCATGCTGAATTAGGAGCCGACCCAGGAGTACTTCAACCAACGGGTTTATTAACAGGGCACCACTGCGACATGCAGTCCAATCCACATTCAGATCACTTTCAACTCGCGGTTCTCCGTCCTGTCAACTCTCAGCGACAGTTTCCCGAACCTCCCTCGTCATCCTGTTATATCCCCTAGACCCCGTTACCAGAGTCACGACCCGGGGGTCACTCGTTAACCTAACTTTAATGACTCCTCATGCTCTCATAAAAGCCTGTAGGTTCGAAAGCAACATCTTGTTTGACGAAAACATCACGTGGCTACTCAGGGGTCACTGGGCCCTCAAGGCCGAGCTGAAAGACAACGATGTCCAGAGGCTGACCATCGTGCTTCGAAGAATCGCAAAGAAGAAGACTGGGCCCTCAAGCGCCTCTTCAGTCTCTGGGGTAACGGGACCACCCCACACCCAATGGGCCCTCGGGGTTCCGAAACCCCGCCTCTGACCTTTCTAGCTAATGCCTTGACAGACACCTCCCGGTCACAGGGCCCGCCCCTTGGCCTGCAGTGCCTGTTAGCTCTCAAAATTCCCCCCCCCCCTCCAATTCGCACACAACAGACCTAGGCCTAAAGTATAAAATACGAAGTATTTACCCTTACCGACAATAAAAACACAGTGTTGAGATGTTTAAACACCAAGTGAACACCTTTTTACAAAGGCTCCAACGTGCAGGTAGCCACATTTACTTGTGGCAAAAAACAATGCAAAAATAAATGCTGTCGCAATGCATGTCCTTCAAGCTTATTGGCCAACACACGACACAATAAGTTTGAAGGACAATGCATTGCAGCTCTACGAATACGATCCCTTTGCTGAAAGTACCATCGAAGTAGGCGAGAGACTTATGACATCTCTATCAGAACACCGGCAACACAAATGGCA
>JAZEWU010000008.1:11259070-11273986 GCA_036362915.1 Geotria australis | reverse complement strand
AAAGACCTTGCGGAGTTCAATGAAAATGCAAGGGGATGTGTAAGAAAATGGGAAACTGTAATTTAACATCGCGCTTCGAAGAATCGCAAAGAAGAAAGACCTGACAGGGATCGTGACGTGAACGCTTCTACCTTGACTTAGTATTTAAACATCTTAACACTGTGTTCTTATTGCCGGAAAGGGTAAAACCTCGTATTGTATACTTTATTTTCACAATGGCGAAAAGGTCCTTTGGTCTTAATAGCTTGACCCGAGCTATAGATGCTGTGATCTTTGCTTTGTCCTGAGAGCGTCTGCCTTGTGGCGGAAACTGGCTGAACACAGACCAGGCTACAGAAAAAGCCATCTGGTGTTAGCCAATAAGTTTGAAGGACAATGCATTGCGATAGCATTTATTTTTGCATGGTTTTGCCACAAGTTTGTGTGGCTGCCGGCATACTGGAGCCTTTGCAAAAAAGGTGTTCACTTAGTGTTTAAACATCTTAACACTGTGTTCTTATTTCCGGAATGGGTAAAACCCCGTATTTTCTACTTTATTTGTACAACGGCAAAAAGGTCATTTGGTCTGATTAGCTTGACCCGAGCTGCGTGGGTCACACAACGCGGCGGTGGGAGACAAAGGGCTCTCGTCCAGTCCTAACAGATTATGGGGCCAACAGCCGGTAGCGCGCACTTACGGCGCTGACACGGCACACAAGGGGAAGTGATCAGCACCCCCCCGGCCGTCTTTGTCTCCTTAGGGCAAGGTTACCCTACCGCACCAGGCACTTACCTAAGGCCGAGCCGCTCTAGGGGAGGCCGATAACCGGCACAGCCATTCGCCACTGGCGTTGGTCGTGCGCGGGATGCGAACTCCGATCGCCTGGACCCTAGCCACGTGCGCTACCCTCTGCGCTACCACACAAAAGCTCACTCATCCAGAACCCTCACCCCTGCTTACCCAGAGCATTAAAATCCTGCGCGTCCGGAGTCTTCTCCTCACCCTTTTTGAGCGCAGACCCCCACGTATCTAGAGCTCCAACCCTGCTCCCCAAGAGCATTAAAATCCTGTTCGTCTGGAGTCTTCTCTTCGCCCTTTTCGAGCGCAGACCCCCGCGTATCTAATAACAATAATAATAGCATTTATATAGCGCCTTTCACCCGAGGGTCACAAAGCGCTGCACAAAGCTGCAGAGAGAACGACATGTCAACAACGACAGAGCACGGAAAATCAGCAACACCAGCGGTGGTGCCACCAATTCCGGGAGTTGACGCACGGCTGGAAGATTTGGCGAAGGGGATGGCGGCACTGAGAGAACATCAACACGAGATGGATTGCTGGCTGCTGGCGATGGCCGCTCAGGCGCCAAGGGAAGGAAAGGCGCGCATGACCTTGCCGACACTGCAGGAGATTGACCATGAGCTGGACCGGCGACTACAGGCGGTGATGGGTCGGGAGCGCACGGGGGGTGACGTGCCGCGGGTGACGTGCTTCGGATGCCGGCAGCGTGGGCATTTCCGGAGAGATTGCCCGAACAAGGGAGTCTCGGCGACATCGGCGATGGAATCCACCCCACAGGCGTTAAACGCCAACTGCCCCTGGTGAACCGGGCAACCACGGGCGTGAAACAGATTTCCCCGGACGAGCCAGCAGTGCTGGGAGCGAATCCATCAGCTGACGGAGAGGCGGGTGAAGAGGTACATTTGGGCACCATGCTAAGTGGCACAGGAGGAATGTCGGCGGTAATAGTGGGTCGGGTTGCAGGTCGGGAAACTCGCTTGTTGTTAGATACCGGGGCAACCGTGTGTTTGCTGAGTGAAGATCACTGCGAGAGAGCCGGCATTCCGCTGCGGCACCTGCGACCGACAAAGCGCACTCTGCACCTAGCAGACGGGTCGGGATTGCAGCTATGCGGTCAGGTAACACTGAGCGTGCGAGTAGGGCAAACCGTTGCGAGAATGGTGTTCTTCGTAGCCACCCAATTGTGTCAAGAAGGGGTGGTGGGAACGGATGGGTTGGCGGCTTTGGGGCTGGAGGTGTGCGTTGCGAGCCGCTGTGCCTGGCATGGGGGAACTGGAGAAGAAACGTCGTTCGTGGGTCAGGAAATACCAGAACTGAAGAGGGACGTTGATGCAAAGGTAACTTTGCAAGTCGAGTCTGCGTTGGACCAACAGGTGAAATGCTCCTCCCGGTGCGGGTGATAACGGAGTCGGTAGGGGAGGCGACATCGGGGGAGTACCTGCTTCTGCCGCATCCCGAATTGACGTGGCGGAGCGGGTTGGTGGCCTCCACTACGCTGGTGAGGGTGGGGGAAGGCGCCACCGCACTCCGAGTTCTCAACCCGCATTCGAGTTCCAGCCGGCTGTGGCAGGCGGCAGTGGTGGGCATCGCCTACCCGCTCTGCACATCGCACCAACCGCAGAGGGTGTATGCGGTTTGGGCTGAGGGGGAGGCAGGAGAGATGGAGGAGGACACGACTGACTTGGCTTGGCAAATAGACTGCACCAATGACACACCCACCGTATCAGTACTGGACGCAGTACAGGTGGATTGGGACACATTGACCAGAGGAGACAGCGCTAATTTGTGGGAATTCCTTACTGAATTTCAGGACGTGTTTAGTCAACATGATGGGGATGTACGGCGAACTAATTTGGCACAACATGAAATTCCCATGGGGGAGGCACGGCCGATCAAACTGCCCGCTTACCGCATGGGGGCACCCGAGAGGACTCATATTAACAAAGCGGTCACCGAGATGCTGAAATATGGAGTGATTCGGGTGTCCACCAGAACCGTGGGCAGCACCGGTGGTACTGGTAAAAAAGAAGGATGGGTCGACCCTTGACCTAGCCTCAGGATATTGGCAGATTGGTATGGCAGAGGTAGATAAACCCAAAACGGCGTTCACCACCCTGATGGGGTTATTTGAATTTGAGGCAATGCCGTTTGGGTTAACTAACGCTCCAGCCACTTTTCAGTGTTTGATGGAACTGGTCATGAGGGGGTTGCAGTGGGAAACGTGCTTAATATACCTGGATGACATCATTGTGTTTGGGCGGGACATGGCTGAACATTTGGCAGGATTGAAGGAGGTACTGACACAACTGAGGGGGGCGCATCATAAGCTCAATCCGCGTAAATGCCATTTGGCAAATAAGTGCGTTGAATATCTGGGGCATTTAGTGAGCGCTGAGGGGGTCCGGGTGGATCCCCAGAAAATCCAGGCAGTCAGCCAGTGCCCTAAGCTGACTACTGCAGTGGAGGTTCGCACATTTTTGGGTTTGACGGCTTATTATCGACGATTTGTCAGTCAGTTCAGTACCATCGCAAGACCCCTCACGTTGCTCACTTCCACGAAACGTGCATATGAATGGGATGAGGCATGTACAACGGCCTTTCAGCGGTTTAAAGATTGTTTGACGCATTTGCCCGTACTGGCGTACCCTGATTTCGATCAGGAGTTCGTTCTGGATACAGACGCCAGTGATTTCGGGCTGGGAGCAGTGTTATCCCAACCGGTGGAGAGGAGGGAGTGTGTCATCGTGTACGCCAGTTGAACGCTGCGGGGCGCTGAGTTCAATTACTGTGCAACCCGTCGCGAGTTGGGGCAGTGGTTTTTGAGTGCGAGCAATTTCGGCCCTATTTGCAAGCTCGAGGGTGCAGGGTACACACAGATCATTACGCCCTTAAATTCCTCCTAAATGTAAAAGAGCCTCGGGGGCAAATGGCGCGGTAGCTAACGTTGCTGCAGCAATATAACCTACGGGTAGAGTAACGGGAGGGACGAACTCACTCCAATGCCACTGCGTTGTCACGACGACCCATGGTGACTGAGGACACGCCGAGTGACCAGCTTTGCCCATGTTTCGTGGGGGGTCGGTGTCGGGTAGTGGAGGGAGAGCCTCAGGAGGAGGAGCCGAAGGTACAATGGGTGGCGGCAGCAGAGGAGGATGATGAGGCACAGACAGTGCAGGTTGAATCTGGCTGTGAATTTCCTAGTCTCACCAACCCGGAGTTGCGCCAACAGCAGAGACGGGACCCTGAATTGGTGGCAGTGGGGGATGGCCTGGAGGCCCAGGTTGAGCGTGTCCCAGGACCATGGGAGGCATTGTATTCTCGACTTGAGTTATGGGAAGGAGTGGTGCGGGAAATTTGGAGTGAATGGGGAGTAGCCGTGCCGGTGTGTGTGCTGATGCACCTTCGGCAGCAGCTGCTGCGTCTGGTGCATGACGATCCACTAGGGGGCCACGACGGGGAGCGGCGCACACGAGATACGTTGCACTCGCGTTACCTGTGGCCGGGTTTGGGTAAGGATGTAGCCAAGTGGGTGCAGGGATGTCATGCATGCCATCGGGCAGCGCCTCAGCCGCAATGCTACATGGCCTGCTCAGAACTCGACGAGTGAGCCAGGTTAATCAGTTGGTGGGAATTGATTTGATGGGCCCGTTGCCATGCACACAACAGGGAAATCTCTATTTAATGGTAGGAGTGGAATACTTCACCCATTACTCGGTTGCAGTAGCTATCCCTGACAAGACTGTTGAGGTTGTAGCAACTGCATTTTTGGAACACTATGTGCTCCAGTTTGGAGTTCCGGAAAGAGTGATAACTGACCAGGGAAAAGAGTTTGAGGCGGTGCTATACCAGCGTCTGTGTGCGGATTTGGGTATCTGTGAAGAGCACACAGCCGCCTACCACCCACAAGCGAATGGAATGGTAGAGCACTTCAACCAAACATTGGCGGCTAAAGTAAGACGACTAGTTGACCAACATCAACGTGACTGAGACACTCATCTCCCGTACGTAGTGATGGCTTATGGAACTACTGTGCACTCGGCGACGGGGCAAACACCGTTTTCAATGATGTGTAATGACCTGGTAACAGTCCCCATGCGACACCCAGATAAAAGGTACAAAGCCAGGCCAGGTCTTGCAGAAAGCCGGGAAGGGGAGGGGCGCGTGACCGCGTTACACCCCACGGAACGGAGGGTAAGGTAATTGGTACCCCCGCCCCTCATTGTTTAAGGAGATTAAGGTTACTAAATATAGCCCAAAAGCTATAATGAGTAACGAGGGGGGTGGTGACGTCAGGTGTCTGAATACACATGCTGGGTGCTTATAATGGGCAGCGACGTGCGTGTTTGGGAGAGATCTCTGTGTGGTGGCTGTAGAGGAGCGCTTCACGTGTGCTGGGAACGGGGGAGGTACCGCATGTAGTGAGGGAGGAGCCTCTGTTAAAATATCAAGCTGAAAGTTCGGAGTGACGGACTGCTGTTCATGTGAGAAGTCTTGCTGGTGAAATAAAGACAAGGTGCTTAGGAGCTACGCCTCGACCTGCTTCTGTGTAAGGAGGACACGGAAACACACCCGACGATCCCAGCTCCAGCACCCGGCACGAGACGGTCCCGGGACTACTGGCTGTGAGGGTGAATCGGCAGCTCCTGGTATGACGCTGGCGGTGAGTGCTCTCATCTTCATGGCGTCCAAATCGACGGACAGGAACGTGGTATAACACCCGACGGCTCATCCTGACACGACACCGAGTAGGGTGTTACAAGTGGAGTCAGAAGTGGGATTCGAACCCACGCCTCCAAGGGAGAGAGAGATGAGAGCCGAGGAGACCGAGGCTCTGCGAAAAGGCAAGGCCGAGTGTGCACACGCTGAGCAGGAGGCACTGAGCGAGGTGCAGGCTGAATCGGAGCGGCTGTACCAATTACCTTACCCCCGTTCCGTGGGGTGTGACGCGGTCACGCAGGTGTCCCAGTTACCCTGGGAATCACAAGATGTTGTTGTAGAAGATGAGTTGTTTTCGAGAAGGGTTGGGGTTGATGATTAGCCAGAGTCGTGCCCAGAGAAGGCGGGGGGAATCACGACTTGGGGTGGGGGGTCAGCCTCAGGTATGTAAGGACGTGTCAGTTGCTAGGGGGGTAGTTGCTTGTTTGGCTGAGCGAGAGAGAGCCTCGTGGAGTGACTGGTGGGCAAAGTTGCGCTGACTTTGGGAAGTGCGAGGTGTCCGTGTTGAATAAATCCTGTTACACTGCAACTGTGGTCCGTCTCAGAATGCGTGAATCTGAAGGTGGAGAGGTGATATTTAAGTACCCAGAACGGGTAATTCATAGCCCTCCGGCTATGGAGACTGATAGTGAGGGTGAGGAAGAGGAGTTCCCAGCAGCGCCGACGGCGGTGGAGCTCTCCCGAGCTGAACCGACGACTCAAAGGTCACCGGAGCTGGGACAGGAGTCTTCTCACGGAGGAGGTCGAAGGGTGCCAGGACAGGTGCACGACAAGCTCTCGCCACCGCGGTGGCGGAGAGCGGCTGTGCCTCGCCATCACTCCGCGCCGTATTGACTTGCATCTCGTCACTCAGCCGCTCACGCTGCCACAGTGTGAACCACCGCCTCCTCCTGAAAAATATTTTGGAGTTGGCAAAAGACCTGGCGCTTACAGACCTCATTGGAGCCCTCCTAAAAGATAGGTGCTTCTTTGTTGTCTTGAACAACAAGCAAAGTCGCTGGCGACGACAACGGAATGGCTTACCAAAAGGGAGTGTGTTGGCTCCCCTACTATATAACATCTACACTAACGACCAGCCAATGGACCAGAATACTGAACGGTTAATCTATGCCGACGACTTCTGTGTAACATCCCAAGAGAGTAGGTTTGAAGCAGAAGAAGCAAACCTCACCTCAGCCCTAGATGAGCAACGCCTCTACTATGACCGCAACCACACACATGAAAACCCAGCAAAGACTCATGTCTGCTCTTTCCATCTCAGGAATCGTGAAGCTAACCGACCTCTTAACATCAAATGGTCTGGAACACCACGCGAGCACCGTACCCACCCTGTCTACCTTGGAGTAACCATGTACCGCACTCTCTCCTTTAAGGAGCACGTCAAAAACACCAAATTGAAAGTCCCGAAAGAACATCCTAGGAAATCTGGTCAACTCCAAATGGGGAGCCACAGCACACACATTGCGATCTACTGCTCTCGCCTTGTGCTATTCCTCTGCGAAGAATGCATGTCCTGTCTGGGAGAGATGAACCCATGCCAAGAAACTCGACCCAGCGTTGAACAACAGCTACCGCCTGATCACTGGCTGCTTGAAACCCACCAACACAAACAACCTATACCTCCTCGCTGGCATTGCCCCTGCTGATATCAGACGGGAAGTGGCCAGTAGAGTGGAGATAACGAAGGCTACTAGTGATGAACGCCACCTCCTCCATGGACGTCAACCCCCGGCCCAACGACTGAAGATAAGAAGAAGCTTCCTCAGCCATTTTCAGCCCATAACAACATCTCAAGAAGAAACCTGACTCCAGCTCTGGACGGAAAAGCTTGAGAGTGACCCTCCTCCGACTTGCATGGAAATCCCCCCTGCCAAAGACCTCCCTCCTGGCTCAATAGCACCATGGATTCAGTGGAAGACACTCAACCGCCTGAGAACTAGAACGGGACGATCAAAAGCTGCTTTGGTCAGATGGGGCTACAAGACCGACCGAACCCCCTTTGAATGTAAAGAAGCAGACCATACCATGGAGCACTGCCTTGTCTGCGCTCTACAACCCAACCTCTGTAGCTCAAAATACCTTGCGGAGTTCAATGAAAATGCAAGGGGCTGTGAAAGAAAATGGGAAACTGTAATTTAACATCGCGCTTCGAAGAATCGCAAAGAAGAAGATCATGAAGAAAGGCGTCTGTCAGGTAGAGGTGTGCACGTGGTGCAGTACGAGAACGGGGGTCAAGGTAGAAGCGTTCACGTCGCGATCCCTGTCAGGTAGTACTTGGTATTGCCTGCGAATTCTACCAAACACTTCGAAGCCAAGCTGAAAGACAACGATGTCCAGAAGCTAGCCATCGTGCTTCGAAGAATCGCAAAGAAGAAGAAGTACGAGAACAGGGCGTAGGCGAGGTGAGCATCCCAGTCTCGTTGATTGCTGGTCACTACAGTTCGTAGCTTCTCCCCCAGAGTCCGGTTGAATCGTTCTACCATCCCGTTGGCTTGGGGGTGGTACGCGGTGGTTGGTAGTTGGGTGACTATCAGGTCTCGGCAGAGGTGGCGGAATAGTTCGGCCTCGAATTCTTTCTCCTGATCTGTGATGACTTGCTCCGGGATGCCGTGCTCGAGGACATAGTGTTCGAGGAACGCGGACGCGACAGTTCCCGTCTTCTTGTCCGGGATGGCTACGGGAAAACGAGTCATGTATTCCATGGCCACCAGTATGTATTTGTTTCACCGGTGTGAGGCGGGGAGGGGTCCCTGCAGGTCGATGCCGGCCAGTTGGTTGATTCGGCTGACTCGCAGGGTTCGTAGGGGCGCCGCGTATTATGGGGGTTTCTGGGCTGCGCATTGGCATGCTTGGCAGCCGCGTACCCAGTTGGCGACGTCCTGCTCCATCCGGGGCCAGAGGTAGTGGAGCCGCATGGTGTCCTGCATGTGCGCTCCCCGTCGTGGCCCCCCAGAGGGTGGTCGTGTACGGCTCTCAGCAGCAGGCTTCTCTCCGCTACAGGCACGCAGAGTGGGCCTAGCTTGCCGGCCGTGGCCATCTCACGTACAACGCCATCACGCAGCTCCAAACGGCTGTAGAGTCGAGCCCAGACACCTCGTTTGTGGGTATCGCGGCGATCGAGGGCGTCTGCCACGGCGGCGAGCTCCAGGTCCCGGCGCTGGCGGCTTTGCAGTTGTTCCCCGGTGAGTCCTGGAAACTCGCAGCCCACTTCCTCGGGGGAGTGTTGTACGTTGGCGGTTTGTTCCCGGTCGGCCCTTGCACTCCCGTTGTGCACACATGAGCCTCCGTGGCTTCCGGAGGGCCCCCAGCCGTCACTGGTTGGATGGCGTTGCGGCGGCAGTGGCCGCCGGTGAAGCAGGGGCAGAGTTGTCCTGCCTCCTCGTTGGCGCCGGGCGCGGGTCGTCGGGACAGCGCGTTGGCATTGCCGTTCTGTCGCCCGGTACGTATGTTAGGCGGATGACGCATTCATGTAGCTGCGCCAGCCACCATGCCATCTGCCCCCGGGGTTCTTTTAAATTCGGGAGGAATTGCAGGGAGTAGTGGTCGGTCTTCACTATGCAGCCTCGACCGTGGATGGAATTGTTGACATGCGAAGTCCACCGCCCCCAACTCGAGATGGGTTACGCAGTAGTTGGATTCGGCCTCGCTCAAGGTGCAGCTTGCGTAGGCGATCACTCGCTCCTGTCCCTCCTGTTCTTGGGACAACACTGCACCCATCCCGGTTCCGCTGGCGTCAGTGGCGATGGCGAATTCCCGGCCGAAGTCAGGAAACGCTAGGATTGGGGCGTGGGTGAGGCGATGCTTGAGCTCTTCTAACGCCGCCGTGCACTGCTCGGTCTACTCGATGGGACGCTTGGTGAAGGTGAGTTGAGTGAGAGGCCAGGCGATGCTGCTGAAATCCTTCATGAAACGACGGTAGTAGGTTGCCAACCCCATGAAGGATGGAACTTGGGCGGCGTTCTTGGGCCGTGTCCACGTGACGACACTGTCCACCTTTCGGATGTCCGTCTGCACCCTTCGTTTACTTATGCGGTGCACGAGGTAGAGAACCTCTTGTTGAGCAAGGAAGCACTTGGGGGGCTTGAGTTTCAGGTGGGCTCTTCTCACTCAGTTGTCGGAGCGT
Organism: Geotria australis; assembly: GCA_036362915.1. NCBI lineage: Eukaryota > Metazoa > Chordata > Hyperoartia > Petromyzontiformes > Geotriidae > Geotria > Geotria australis. The sequence goes on along the minus strand of JAZEWU010000008.1, from coordinate 11,264,366 downwards.
CATTGGCTCTGCCATCACGTCAACGTTCCACCATTGCGTCGTTTGCAAGTAGTCGAGGAAGATGTTCCGGGTTTGCCCTTTGTAGCAGTAGCATAATGGCCTGGAGGTAATCGGAGACGCTTTCGTTTGGTTTCCGGCGGCGTTGTTGTAGCTCGTCCCGCGCTTCCTGCTCGCTGAATCGGCCAAAGCACTCTCGTAGTGCCTCGCTGACTAGTCGCCAGCTCCTGCGGGTCTCCTCCTCGAGTGGATCAACAAAGTCCAACGCTATTCCCTGTAATTTTACTACGACGAATGTCGCTGTATCCTCGTCGTCCCATCTCGTGATTTGGCGTACCCGGTTGATGTGCGTCTCGAACCGCCGCAATGCGTCGGTGTTTCCACCTTCAAACGGGATGGTGATCTTCGACAGCTTGCTCCGGTCCTCCTCCATCCTGGTCGCGGTCTCCCTTGGAGGCGTTAGTCGATCAAACACTCATGACACCACTTGAGGTGCGATCTCCCGGGACTCCATCGTTCCCTCGCACCGTTCAGGACTCTCGTCCATGGTGGACGGAGAGCCCGCTCGCTCCTCATCGTCACTGCTGTCGGGACCCCGTGGTGGGGGCTCAGCCATCCCGGGAGCGCGCACTGTTTTACACGTATCCAACCTCGTCACTTGCACTCAATAAATTGGACGACTGAAACACTGGTCTCCATTGTGTTATTTTCTTCGCATTCTAACGGGCTCGTAAATACTCCGGCACTCGCAAGTCAAACAGTAGTTCCCACTCCTCAGTTGTACAGCTGTCCGCTTTCTTTCTCTCTCTTCCGCCGCCAACACTCTGCTCAGAAGCCCCGCTCAGAAGACTCCCTCTCGCTCTGCGTCTCTTGATTTTATCCTCCCCCTACCCCGAGCCGGAATTTCCCAGTTCTCTTCATTCGAGCTCTGTTATCGGTCCCGCTTAGAGGCCTGGCGCCAGTCCTCGTCTCCCCATTGTCCAGATTCAGCCCAGTGTTTATCTTTCCATCTTCTCTTGCGTCCCGTAACGCAGTATCGACGGGGTTCACTGTCCGCGTCGGCTCGTCCGTTTTATTTAAACTAGCGCACCTAGCTTGGTACTAATGTTCCTCAGAAGAATTGAAAAGAAGAAGCGCAGCGTCACAATGCTCGGTCCGGGGTGGGGCGGGACACGGGGCCCCGGACCGTGCGTACACCAACCACAGCCTCCGCGCGGTCGCCACTCGGCCACAGCACAGCGTCGCAATGCTCCGCCCGGGGCCCCACATCGTGCCGGGCCACGGGCCGTGCACACACCAGCTCCAGCCCTCGCTCTCTGCTGCTGCCGCCAGCCCCCTACTGCCGCCCCGCCGCGCGCCAATGCGACAGCTCGCACGCCCAGTAGCCGGCCGCGGCGAGTTCGCCCGTTGCCAATAGCCCCGGCGTAGGTGGCCTTGTCGCCCAGACCCCCAGCATGTCACGGGTCTGCAGCGGCCACGTCTCCACACCGCCAATGCCGCAGCAGGTTCTCCCAGCCCCGGCGCCGGCCGGTCCCCCTCCTGCCGTGGGCCGGCGTGTTGTTGCTGCGGCCTCTCCAGCCGCGCCTTTGCCACCCTTCCTGGCGGGCCGACCCCTGCTTCAGGTGAGCTTCGCTGCAGTGCCCGGTGCTGCAACTCTCGAAGCACTGCAACCTCGGCCCACAGCGCCTCTAATCCTTGCAGAAGCACCTGCAGCTGGGCATCCTCGAGCGGGGCAGTGGCCGTGGGGCCCTTGCTGGGCTGCACGGCAGCTTGCGCCGTCGGGGTCGGGCTCTCCAGAAGCTCGCTGAGTGGCTGCTGCTCAACTCAAGCCCCCCTCACTACCCGACTTTACTGCTGCTCCTCCAGTTGAGCCACCCTGACTAACAGTCCTTCCTTCTCCCCCTCCTGCTGAGCCACTCTCGCTACCAACCCTTTCTTCTCCTGCTCGAGCTGAGCCACTCTGACTAAAGACCCTTCTTTCTCCTGCTCAAGATGAGCCACTCTCTCTCTCCCAGCCCTTCCTTCTCCTGCTTGAGCTGAACCACTGTCTCTACCAAACCTTCCTTATCCTGCTCAAGATGAGCCACTCTCTGGACCATGTCCTCCAAATGCCGCTCCATTCCCCTGAGAGTGGCCAATGTCTCTTGCAGATGTTCGGACGTCTTTCTACCCCAGTCTCCCTCCACAGCTCTCTCTTTCCCGGCCTCCACCGTCAGCATCTCCCCGACTTCTCTTAGCTGGCGCTCGAGGCCAGCGCTCGTCCTCGGCTCCCCACGGGTAGACGCCTCCTCAGCCTCAGCTTTCCTCTCAAGCTCCCACAGCATAGCCAGGCACTCGGCTCGCTCTCCCTGACAGAGCAGTCGAGTTGATCCAGCTCCTCTTGCAGTCGCTCTGACTCTGTCTGCGCCTCGTTCACCCTCTACTCCTCCGTTCTTGGCTCTCCAAATCGCCGGCGCAGAACCTCACTCAACTGTTGCCAGCTCCTCCATGTTTCCTCCGGGAGTGTATGCAGGAATTGTGCGGCGTTCCCCTCCAGATGTCTCACGGCCTCCCCGGCCGCCTGGCCGGGGAGCCCTCGTAGGTGGCCCCTACGTACGTCCTCGTCAACAGGTCGCCGCCATCTTCTATCTCGTCCGGACCCTCCGCCGTTAGCTGCTCTTGCTCCATGCCGCCGCGTGCGGTTCGTCTCACTTCTGACTCCACCTTGAGAGGCACTGGGCCTGGCACCGGGTCCGTATCTATTGACTTGGACAGCATGAAGCAGATGGCCCATGCCTCCGGCGTCCTGGCAGGCTGTGGTGTACCTCGGGCAGGCCTCGCTGCCTGTGAGGATGCTCTGAACGCCGCCCACGAACCCTAGCTCGGGCTGCTTGCCCGGCTGCTAGTTAGGATGCTTGCGAGGCATGCTGAATTAGGAGCTGACCCAGGAGTTCTTCAACCAACGGGTTTATTAACAGGGCACTACTGTGGCGCGCAGTCCGATCCACATTCAGATCACTTTCAGCTCGCGGTTTTCCGTCCTGTCCTCTCTCAGCGAGCGTCTCCCGAACTTCCCTCGTCATCCCGTTATATCCCCTAGACCCGTGACCAGAGTCACGACCCGGGAGTAACTCATTAACCCAACTTTAATGACTCCCCATGATCTCATAAAAGCCTGTAGGTTCGAAAACAACATCTCGCCAGACGAAAACATCACGTGGCTACTCAGGGGTCACTGGGCCCTCAAGCGCCTCCTCAGTCTTGGGGGTAACGGGACCACCCCGCAACAAATGAGCCTTCGGGGATCCGAAACCTCGCCTCTGACCTCTCCAGCTAAATCCTTGACAGAGTTGTGGAGGACTGACGTCGACTCTCTTGTCAGGATGGGCCGTCCGGTCTTTAACCACGTTCTATGGCGTAAGTCGAACGCCACGGACACAAGAGCACACGGTGGCTGGTGCGGCCCAGGAGCCACCGGCGCCCCCCTCTCCCACACAGATGAAGGTTGAGGCACGGAGTTATAAAAGGAAGAGCGAGTCGTTTAATTCACCAAAGCAGTGTCGTCCAATATTCACCAACGCAGAGACAGACGTTCCACACCAGTGCAAGACTCCCGTCCTCAAGCGATCCCGCGACCCACACCTCCAAGCAGCTGGATTACAGGCACATGCCACGGTGCCCGGCTGCTCAGCTTGCTGTCTTCCCCCAGCTCACACGCACACCGGCTGAGCCACATCAGGCACACCTCGGGACGCGCCCGTAGCGTGGCCTGGGCGCGGTGGAACTTCTCACAGAACCTGCTTCTCTACACTCTCCCAAGCAAACTGCTCCAGCGACTCTCCACGGCCGCTCTTAATGCTCAAAAGCTGTGACGTCAACTCGGACCTCACCCCATCCTCCGCCGCCCATGACTCACCTTCTCATTCCCAATTTAGCCGCTACTGATCCCCCACACAATAGTGAGCGCTGCAGGGGTTCTCCCGAATCAACACGACACAGGGAGGCAAGTTACATCTTGCCCCCCATTCTCCCTCGCCCCCCCTTTATTGGCGCCACCAGGAAGCGAGTTACAACTTGCCCAGCTTCTCCCCACATCACCCGCAGGGCTGGCAATCACTTCGTCCACCACTTCGTCCACCACTTCGTCCACCCCTTCGTCCACCACTTTCTGATCACATGTAGGTCATTACAGAGTGATGGGTGAGTGAGGGCTCACCACTCCCACAACACCGTACCACTAACCTTGTCCATGTCGCCCACGAATGGCTGCAGCTGCTCTATATATTGCTTTTGCTGCTGCTCCACCTGCTGCTCCTCCTCCTGCTCCTCCTCTTGCTGCTCTTCCTCCTGAGCCACCGCTCCCTCCCTGATGGCCGCGGCAGCAGCACTGGGCAATGGAGCACTGCTTCGAGAGCAGGCGGTGCCACAGGCGAGAGAGTCTCCGGCGGGGATGCGGAGACAGGGAGCCGCGCGTCATATTGGGGACAGGGACTCTCCCCTCCTCCTGCTGTTCCTCCTCCTGCTGCTCCTGAGCCACCACTTCCTCCACCCAATCTTGCTCCTGCTCCTGAGCCAGCACCCCCTCCACCCCATCCTGCTCGTCCTCCACCTTTTCCTCTTGAGCCACCACCATCTGCACCCCATCCTGCTCCTCATGACCCACCACCCCCTCCACCCCATCCTACTCCTCCTCCACCCTCACGTCCTCATGCTCCAAGACAGGAAAGGTCGGCATGTGGAAGGCAGTGGGCGCTGTGTGGTACGGAGTAAACAGTACCTGTAGAGCACATGTGTCAAACTCAAGGCCCGCGGGCAGAATCCGGCCCGCCACGTCATTTAATGTGGCCCGCGAGAGATAAAAAAAATTTGAACAAAATTAATAATACTAATAATAATAATTAATTGTAATAATATTAATAATAATAGCAGTTATAGAGCGCCTTTCACCCGAGGGTCACAAAGCGCCGCACAAGGCCGCAGAGAGAACGGCATGTCAGTAACATCAGGACAGATTAACTGAGAGTCAAGCGACCACGATAAACCATAGGACAGAGATCATAAAGACAGCAGAAATATCAAAAGAATAACAGTAGCAGCCACAGAGAGCCTTCCATCCGAGGGCCACAAAGCGCCGCACATGGCAGCGGAAAGAACGACAAAACAACAACGACAGAGAACGATAATCAGACAGCGTTGAGCCGCAAAGTGGTCCTACCACGACGGCTTGAAGGCTTTACGGAACAAATAAGTTTTAAGACGAGATTTGAAGATGTTCAAGGACTCCGCTGAACGAATTTCCAAAGGAAGAGCATTCCAGAGT
>JAZEWU010000008.1:11208624-11224778 GCA_036362915.1 Geotria australis | reverse complement strand
GACGAGGTTGAGTGACTGGCAGGACGAAGGAGCTGAGTAATGGTCGAAAGCAGGGCTCCCTTAAATCTCCCTCTTCCCGTCTCTCTGTGAGTGACTCACGCCTGCATATGCACAAATGTTGACCTTAACTCCGTCCTTACACAATGGGGGTGCGGTGCGTCTTTTTGCCGCCTTCACGATTAGTCACATTCCCCCCCCACCACAATGCACCCCTTCCGGTGGACACTCAATGTGACGGAGACTCAATGTCGGCCCCCCTATTTTCTGGTCAATTCGAGGTCATTACAGACACGTGGCATATTTTTGCAGGTATGTGAATCTTACTTCTTTATGATTTCTTTGATTGTAGAGATTGTGTTTCTATAGGGGATGACTATGAAGTGTTTGTTTGTGATATTAGGTGTTTTGTAGTCGGGTTGTAATGAATAAAATATTTGTAGTGAATTTACTGTAATGTCATTGCCGAGGGAGAGTTTTGGCGGGAAACACGCCTGGCGGCCATTGCATGGCGACCCTAACGTATGGACATGGATGGTATTGATGTAAGATATTAGATTTGCGATGTTTGCTATATTTCTTTAATATGGTGACTATAATCGTGTAGTACATATTTCTTTAGAGTGCGTTAGTTGTGAGCGGGACGCCTTGAGAAGCGCGGGTAAAGAGATTGTGTTAAAAGACTGACTTGCGGCGTATGTTTGCAGACGTTGTGTCTGCAGTGTTAATAAATATAAAGCAGAGAGAAGATTTGTGTGAATTCAAGCGGACCAGTGGCGTGTGTGGAGCACGAGAGGATATTAAAAAAATACACAACGCAGAACTTGACCATCTACATATCCTCCAGTGCATACACCCACGCGACGTCAACCTGGTCAGCATTTTGTGTCTAACCGAAGTGCCAGCCGGTGGTCTCTAGTGTAGAGAGACAAAGGCGGCTGTGCGTGCGTGTGGGCCGGTTACATCAGCATGACCGAGACGCGACTTGGGAGACGAGTGCGGGTGGCCGCACTCGTCATGGGAGACACGGTTCGCGCAGGACGTTCTGGGGCCCAGCGACCTCGACGAGGAGCCAGCACTGCCCAACACGCCGCAAGGTAATCCGACAGATCCTGACATGGCACAACGCGGAGTGCCAGCCCCTGGAGGTGCAGCAGACGCTGCACCACAGATAGTGTCAGAAGTGGGACGACCCATGCCAGGTGGGGGTGAGGCACTGTATAGGCACCTCAAGATGACATTCGCCGGGGGCGCCGTCGAAGAATGGGGTGAATTTGAACGACACCTCTACTTCATAGCAGCGCTTTGTGACCCTCTGGTGTAAGGCGCTATATAAATGCTATTATTATTTATAAGGGAGGCCGGGCAGTGGACGCCCTCATTCAGCTCAATGGGAAGGTCGGCTGCTACGCAGGCAAGCTGCCGATCGAGGTGTGGGGGAGCTGGGAGGCAATGAGGAAAATACTGCACCGATGCTACGGTGGGACGACCGCGGCGAAGGCACAAGATGAGTTGCGTTGCCGTCACTAGCAACCCGGCGAGTCGATCGAAGATTTTGCCGACGAGATCGCCACACCAATGTGACGGGCCCACCCCACGTATGACGAGGCGTACACCGAGGAGGCGACTCGGACGACTGTCCTGGATTATGTGAGAGGCATGGAATGGTGGTCCAAAGAAATCTCGAGACTGGAGTTAAGCCTGCGAGAGGTGGTAGAGCGAGTAGCGGCCTGCCAGGAAGCATGGAAACCGCGTAGCGGCCAGGGACGAGTGGCGGCTTGCGACGAGGACTCGTCCGGGCCGGTAGGACAACTGGCGGCAGTGCAAAACAGCGAAGGTCCGGCAGTCGCCGCCTCGCCAGGAGACGCTCGTCAGGACAACTTCGCAAGGGGTTCTGCAGCCCTGAAAGAAGGCCTCCTGGAGATGAATCACCGCCTAAAGGAGTTGAACGTGCAGTCACAAGAAGAATGCCGAAAATTTGAAGAGCGCCGGGAGCTGGACCGCCGCATGCCACAAGATAAGGAGAAAAAGCTTTTGTGGCAGCTACGCCACTTTTCTGGAACAATATAGCCATGAGCTTGAAGATGCAGTCACTACCGTCTATTACTAAACTTATATCCCATTTAGAATTGAAAATTCTGCCTAGTTGTGATTGATAATCTTGATTCGTGTTCTAAAGGTTCCAATTTTTGCACTCTTCCCTCTTAAAGTTGATTATGTTACCCTTATATATGCTTTTTTTCACTATCGCAATGCACAGCCTTCATCTTACATGGTTACTTGAAAAAATGTGCAATGCTATGTATGTTGGACTATTTAATTGAAAAATGCGTGCAATACTATGTGTAAATGTTTTAATTTGTTGGTTAAGTTTAATTTGGTTATTTATGAATCTTGTATATATTTTAATTATTGTCAGCAATTTGCAAGTTTGTCGCAGGAGTCCCATAAAGAGCTGGCAAGCTCACTGGATATTTTTCTGCTCTAATAATAAACATCTATCTATATCTATCTATCTCTGTGTCCTTTCTTCAGTTTTTGTTCCGTGTTTTCTGTCGGTGTCACTGATCCGGGCAGTAGTGGGTAATGTGCACCAGTTGATAGCGCTCGTCTTTTCACAATGGCTTCTTGCTTTGCGTCAAGTCGGCTTTTCCTAAATGGCTGTGGCCTGCACTTGTCTGCCTCGATGGGAGACGCGGGAGAGTCGGCGGCAGTGTGGCGGTGCACAGCCACGGAGAGGGCTCCGCGGAATGAGACGTCACGATCGACGCGGCCATCCGTCAAACCCTCTTGCCTCTCACGATTATGAATGAATGTGACGTTGCTGTGAAACTAACTCCGACAAATCTATTTTATCCAGATATTTATGAAATTTACTGTCAATATTAAACGCTTTACTAACAACTGTGTGTCAGTGTTTTTTACGTCGTGTATATTAGTTATTCATTATTGTTTTAATGGTAAGGTTGGTTAATCTACTGGTTGAGATGCTGCTCAGCTCTTCTAAGAACATGTATTTATTAAAGAACAATTCAAATTAAATGATGGAGGTTGTCACGGTTCGATTTATGAGAATTGCTCTCGAGCTGCACTTTCGGGATAGCTGTGTCGAGCGTTCATGCTCTCTCGGTTGCAACGTCAAGCTTCTGACGTTGCCCCCAAGTACCCTGATGGAGAGAGCAGCCTGAAGAGGACCACACGGCTATCCCGAGTGAGTAGCTCTGGAGGGCACTTCTCACAATTCAAATGAATCAATCGAATTAAGCAACCGTTTACTGTTTTTCCTTCGATGTCCAACTTGATCCATTGTTACAAATGTGCGGGTATCGATGGGCTGCCAGACTCTCTGGCTTGGCGGTAGAGTTTGTGCTCTGAGCATCGGGTTTCATAGCTGCTCTTTAGGGATGGCTGTGTCGAGTGTTCCTCTTCTCTATAGCCAGTAATACAGTCTACAAACAATCTATAGTTTAAACATACTGTCTATAGTCTATATATGCAGTTTATAGTCTCTACACAGTCTATAGTCTATACATACAGTCTATAGCAGTGGTTATTAACCTTTATTGCATGTGTAATGCCAAAGGGGGGGCTCACTGTAATGCCAAAGGGGGGGGCTGACACATCAAAGTCACATACCAGACAGTGGATGTGTATTACTCTTTATACATAGGGGCATTAAGCAGGGAACTATAATGAATGGAGAGCTCACACATCATAATCACATGCCAGACAGCGAATGTGTATTAACCATTATGCAAAAGGAGGGATTACACAGGTAGCGGGATGAATGGATCGCTGACGTCATCTATTAGCGTAACTTCGCGGGCACGCCGCAAAATTACGCTAGTCACCCGAGCCTCTCGTTTCTCACACACGTGGGTGCGCGTCTGGCCGTCGGACGGACAAGGCTACGGTCCCCGGACACTTGGAAAGCGATCCTACACTTGTCGGCCTTCCTGACGCACCCTCACTCGCCTCTCAACTCTCCCTTAGCGCTCTGTGACGTCCCTCTCACTTCCCCACTAACTCTCCTGTCACTCAGCCGCTGCAGCCTCTCTCTCTCCGCTCACTCTGCTGGTCGCCCACAGCCACTGCAGCCGCCCTCTCTCTCTCAGAAAACTCTCTGATCAGAAGAACCTCGCCTGGCCGTGCGTCCCTTGATTTTATCCACTCCCTGCTCCCTGCCCGATTTTTCCAGTTCCTTCAATGTCCCTTTCATATGAGCTCTGCTAGGTTACTCATTCGCTCATGTTTTCAGTTCGGGCTCAGACTCCCGGAGCGCCTGTTCTTCGTCCACCACTGTCCAGATTCAACCCAGTGTTTATTTTGTAAGGACCGACGTCGACTCTCTTGTCAGGATGAGCCGTCGGGTCTTTTACCACGTTCCAGGGCGTCATGGCGAACGCCACGGACACGAGAGCACACGTGGGTTGGTGTGACTCAGGAGCCACCGGCGCACCCCTCTCCCACACAGATGAAGGTTGAAGCGCGGACTTTCCAAAGCAGAGTGTCGTTTAATTCACCAGCAAGATTTCTCACATGAACAACAGTCCGTCACTACGACCGCTCAAGCTTGCTATCACCGAGCTCCCGCTCACAGGCACGCCGTTTAGTTATAAACTAGCAGTGGAGCGCAGCAGCGCGCAGTCCACGCCAACTCCCCAGCTCACACACACACTGGCCGGGCTGTGCCAAGCACGCCCCAGGACACGCCCGGAGCGTTCCCTGTTCTCTAAACCTCTCACAGAACCTCTATCAGGACCTCTCTCCAACGCTTCTCCTCCCGTATCTGGGCGTCCGCCTTTTATGCTGCAAAGCTCTGACGTCAGCTCTGCCATCACCCCTCCCCTGCTGTAAATGATTCATGGCCTCCACTCTAAGTTTAGCCACTACAATCCCTTACACAATAGAGAAAGCAGCGGGGATTCTACGAGTAAACATTAGGTCACCTTCAATGTTCCCGAACACAATAAGGGTGGAAGGGAATTAATCCCCCCATTCCTCCCTCGGCCCCCTCCCTTTTCGACTAGACCGTGGGGCTGCCCAGGCTTGAACTGGTTTCCTCATTACATCATTTTCCGTAGGGCGGGGAATTGACGCAGTCACTTCGCCCACCAACTTCTGATCACATGTGGGTCATTACAGTTTTACGTTGTTTGATTAACATCGGCCCCCCCTTTGTCCATTCGTCTCGACATGTTCTCTCGCATCCCGTAACGCAAAATCGAGGGGCGGAGGGGATTACCTTATTGCCCGCTCGCTGTGTGCACAGGCTCTCCCAGACGCCCATCCCTCTCTCCATTGGGCACGGGCAGGGCATTCATATCGCACGACTTCCACTCGACCCCCGGGGCATTACAGGGCATTACAGGCCTCCTTCCAGCTATGGGACTGGTTCCCGAGCCTTGATCGCGATTCATGTCCTTAGTGGTCTGGGTGACCCCGCCTGTCGAGATTACCGTGCTACTGTGGCCGTTACATTGCCTGATGTCCTTCCAACGGTCCACAGCAACCTATGTCTCGGTGGTTAGGAATCTTGGTCAACCTTCACGAGAAGAACCTGCTTTGAATCTGCCGACCACGCGAGCACACCGTCGCGAGCCTCATGCGGCGCTCACACCACCCGACGCGGCCGATATTCACCGACGTCGTAACTAACACCTGCCACTAATATTCGCATTATCATTACCGAATGTAAACCGACATTCGCTAGCAATATTCGCTTCAACAATCCCGAGTGTGAAAGCACACACTCGCAAGCAATATTTGCTTTAACCTTCCCGAATGTAAACCGACATCCGCAGACAATATTCACACAACACCGTCGTTCCACTAACAGCAGGTTAGCTGTGGTGATATCTTTGTCTATCAACATTTCACAGCGGTCCTCATTCGGAATCACTACTGTCATCAGCAATCTTTCTATCGCAATCAAGATTTCACAGGAGTCCGCATTCGGAATCGCTACTGTCACCAGCGACAATTTCCATCGCTATCTGCATTGCTACCGACGTTAACAACCTCCGTTAACATCGCTGCGTCACCGACCAACAATATCATCACTGATATTTGTTACCGGGGCGGCACGGTGGCGTAGTGGGTAGCGCTTCCGCCTCACAGCAAGAAGGTCCCGGGTTCGAATCTCGGCTCGGGGTGCCTTTCTGTGTGGAGTTTGCATGTTCTCCCCGTGTCCGCGTGGGTTTTCGCCGGGCACTCCGGTTTCCTCCCACAGTCCAAAAACATGCATAGGTTAATTGGCCTGCGGACTAAATTGCCCCCGGTGCCCTGTGATGGACTGGCGTCCCGTCCTTGGTATAGCCATGCCTTGCGCCCTATGTCTGCCGGGATAGGCTCCGGCTCACCGCGACCCTGTACAGGATTAAGCGGTTTCTGAAAATGAATGAATGAATGAATGAATATTTGTTACCATTAATGCCGACTGTACCACATACAATCGCAAACAGTATTTGCGTCAACAGTACCGAATGTAAGCCGACATTTGCAAGCAATACTTGTCATCAATAATGACGAATGTAAAGCGACCATTCACTTTACCCATTCCGAGTGTGAAGGCACACACTCTCAAGCAATATTCGCTTGGGACAATGCCAAAAACAACCGCCGTTCACAGACGATATGCACACCAGCTATTCTTTTGTGCGAAAACGTACGTGCAAGCGGCCCCATCGTTGCCCACCGGAGTGTGCTCGGCGCACGCCACCTCCACCTGCTCCGGCGATCCCGTGGGTGCAGCGTACCATCACGGGTTATATGCGCACAATGCCGTTCGTGATGCACCGCATGCCCAGGTGTTTGCGGTGCTAGGCGGGTGTGTGCTTTGTGGTGTGCCAGTCGGGCTCCCTGCGCACTCTAGCCGGGTGGTGGTGTGCATTGTCCTCTTTCAACATTGTGGGCAGGGCCGCCCGCATTGACCGCACGGCTCGCAGGGCTATCTCTCAGCCGCCCCTCCCCGGGACAACCCGACCGGGTCCCGCGGGACTATTAGCGGGCGCGGGGTTCTGCCGGGGTGTCACGTCCTCGGGTTAACTCGTGGCACCCTCTGTGATCTCGCCATCCCGCATGGTTTGGACTTGCTTGCGCCCGCTGGGTCCAGTGCCTGGAGGGCATGGGTTCCCCACGCGGGCCGCCAGGCACTCGGCCAGCTCGGAAACAGCCTACGTCGGGCCGTCCGTGTTTGCACCAGCGTCGCGAACTGGGGCCACATAGTGGTCGAGGTGGGCCGGCCTTCGCCTCACTCGTCCAGCTCGCGATACGTTGGGGCTTGGTCGGGACCCCTCTGTGGGCCGGGGCCGTGAGTGGCCGACCGGGTGGGGGTGGTTGAACGGAGGCTCGGGGAACGACGGGACTCGGGGCCCGACCCTCCCTCTCGAGTAGGGCCGTGGCGCGGAGTGCCCCGCCGGCTGCGGGACCGGCGGCTTCCGTTGCCTGGGGCCCGCAGCACTAGCATCAGGCAGCGCACATTGATCAGGCGCGCCATCCACCAACTTCGACCCTGTACCCGCACCGTCCATGGGGACAGTTGGCGGATCACCGTGTGCGGCCCAGACCACTGCGGGGTGAGTTTCCCCACGTGGCCAGGCCAGACCCACGGCGAGTGGACGCACACTTGCGCGCCGCAGGCGTACACCGTCGGGTCAGTGCGCTGCCACGCTGTCGCCTTGTGCCGTTGGTGCGCGGCTTCCCTGGTCCGGCACACCATCACGCGTGCCTGCTGCAGAGCGTCTAGCCACCACTCGTGCGGGTGCTTCCCCGTGTCAGGTTGCGGAGCGGGCACTCCCAGGAGCAAGTCGGTGGGTAGTCTCGCCTCATGTCCGTGCCGCAGGAAGAACGGTGTTTGCTTTGTGGACGAATGCACCGTGGTGTTATATGCCAGCACTTTATATAGGAGGTGGTCGTCCCAGTCCCCCTGGTACTGATCCGTCACACACCGCAGCTTGCTTGCCAAGGTGCGGTTGAATCGCTCCACCATGCCGTTCGCCTGTGGGTGGTAAGCCGTGGTACGGCCCTTCTGGATGCCGAGCGCCTGACAGAGGAGGCAGAACACGTCGGCCTCGTACTCCTGTCCCTGGTCACTGAGCACACGTTCGGGTACTCCGTGCTGGAGGATGTAGTGTTCTAAGAAGGCACACGCCACGGTTTCTGCGCGTTTGTCTGGAAACCCCACCGCCACGTGGTGCCGAGTGAGGTATTCAACTGCGACGAAGATACACTTGTTCCCTTAGTAGTTCGTGGTGAGGGGCCCCGTCAGGTCAATGCCGACGAGTTAATTCACTCGGCTGACGCGGAGCGGTCGCAGAGGGGCGACGTAGCGAGGCGGCTTGCGGGCGGCTCACTGGCAGGCCTGGCAGCCTTCTACCCGCTTGATCACTTGCTGCTTCAACCCCGGCCACACGTATTGGCGGCACAGGGTTTCGCGCGTGCGCCACTCTCCATCGTGTCCCCCGCACGGCTGAGTGTAGATGGTATCGAGCAGCAGGGGCCGTACGGCGATGGGTATGCCAATGGGTCCAGGCTCCCCATCTGCTGCCTTTTCCCTTACCACCCTGTCCTTTAGCTCCAGGCGTAGGCGATTACGCGTTCCTCCTCTCCTCGTCCCTGCGACAATATTGCTCCCAGGCCGGAGCTGCTGACATCTGTGTCCAATACGAACTCCTTGGTGAAATCAGAAAAAGCAAGGAATGGGGTCTTTGTGAGCCGCTCTTTCAATTCTTGGAACGCTTCTGTACACTGGTCGGTCCACTGGAATGGCCGTTTAGTGGAGGTTAGCTGGGACAGGGGCCCTGCCACGGTGCTAAAATTCTTGACGAAATGGCAGTAGTAGGTAGCGAGCCCGAGGAACAAGCGCACTTGCGCCGCGTTTGTCGGCTGTGGCCAGTTCTGTACTGTTTCCAACTTACGTGGGTCCATCCGCACCCCCTCCCCGCTAATGATATGCCCCAAGTACTCGACGGTCTGGGCGATGTAACACTTCCGGGGCTTCAATTTCAAGTGCGCACCCCATAGCCAAGCGAGCACCTCCCGGAGCCATGTGTTCCCCCAGGTCCCGGCCAAAAACAATAATATCGTCCAAGTACACGATGCATTGTTCCCCTTGCAGACCCCGCATGACAAGTTTCATCAGTCATTGAAAGGTAGCGGGCGCGTTGGACAATCCGAACGGCATGATGTGGAATTCAAAGAGACCGATGGGGGTGTTAAATGTCGTTTTTGCCCGATCTGCCTCTGCTATCCCGATCTGCCAGTAGCCGGATGCTAGATCCAGGGTGGTAAAATATCTAGTGCCACCTAGCAATTCCAGAGTTTCATTGATGCGTTGAAGTGGGGCCGTGTCTCCCACGCAGAAGCGGGTGGATCCATCCTTCTTGGTGACTAAGACTACCAGGGTGGACCAAGGGCTTGACGAGGGCTGCACCCGCTCTGGTGGCTCCATGCGGTAGGTGGGCATCTTGATTGGTTTGGCGGCCCCTGTGTTGATGTGGTGCTGCGCCAAATCTATTCGCCCTACGTCGCCGTCATGCCGACTGAATACATCATAGAACGGGACGATCAAAAGATGCTTTGGTCAGATGGGGCTACAAGACCGGCCCAACCACCTGTGAATGTGGAGAAGCAGACCATACTATGGAACACTGCATTGTCTGTGCTCTACTACCCAACCTCTGCAGCTCAAAAGACCTTGCGGAGTTCAATGAAAATGCAAGGGGCTGTGTAAGAAAATGGGAAACTGTAATTTAACATCGCGCTTCGAAGAATCGCAAAGAAGAATACATCAGCAAATTCGGTAAGGAGGGCGGCGATTTTATCACGCTCGGCCAGCGCGTGTTCTTCCCATTGTACGTTTACCGCCTGAAGCAGCGGGACCGGTAGCTCTGACGGGCCCCCTTGTACTTTCCAGGCTAGGTCATCATCGGCGGCTCATGAGGGCGCTTCGTTTTCTGTCCACAGGGTGTCAATCATCCCTGCGGGTCGTTGGGCGTGGACCGTTGGGACAGGCGTTCTGCTCTTCAGGTGTACGGGTTCAAGACCGGCATCATCAGCTTTCCCCCCCCCCCCCCGTCCACCAATGTCAGAGCCCCCACCAGCCCGTGTCTCTGAGCGAGGTCGGGGTGTGGTTGAAGTAGTAGTTCCCCCTCGGCCTGCCCCTAGTCATTCCCAGGTTCCAGGCGCAACAGCAGTACGACCTCACTCAGGGCCGGAATGGCCTCTCCGCTCGTTGCTGTTGCGATCGTCATGGTCGTCAGTGGCAGTCGCTCGGGCGGGCGTTGGAATGGGATTTTGGTCCCCGGCTTCTGCCAGGCGCAATGCTCCTCTGTGTCTATGTTCAGTCCCAGCTTACCGAGCACGTCAGTGCCCAACACGCATTCAGGGCATAGCTCTGGAGCCATGTAAAAGTGGTGTGTGCACGTCCTCATTCCCACGCGCACGTTTGCCGTTATTTGTCCATGGGTAGGCAAACTCGCCCTGTTGGCGAGCCGCAACTGTCTGTCAGATTGCTGTAAATGGTGGTCCGGGATTCCGAACCTCTGGCAGTGTTCTTCACTAATTAATGATGCCGTGGCCCCGCTATCGAAGAGCATCCACGTAGGTTGCTCGTCGATCCACCCTTCAACAGTCGCTGATGCCCCCGCTGGTCGTGCGCAGCACTTCCAAATAGGCCATTGCAGCCGCGCCTGTGGTGGGTTCTGGCTCGGCCGTGCGCTGGTCCGGGGTACGGTCCATTTCGCCCCTGGTGTCCCCGCTCACCAAGGAGCGTTGGGGTTTAACCCCCTCTGCCCGTTCCCCCTTTGTGGACAATCCCGCCGATAGTGTCACGGTTGTTGACATCGGTAACAGACGGAGGGCAGGCGCACATTATTTCCTTGGGCGGCACGGGCCGCTCCGGGATCTCCCCGGTGGCGTGGGCGCTTGGTCACCGGCGGCTGTCGGTCATTCGCTCCCCCTTCCACTTGTTGCTCGAAGGCGTCCATGCGATGGTTTACTGCCTGCACGCCAGCGGTCAACCCCTCCAGCATTTTCATAAATATCGTCAGATCGATCCTCGTCACGGGCGGCTCTACGGGGTTCTCGTCAGGTCGCACTGCCGCCACGTGCTCGGGTCGTCGCCGATCTCCCTCATCGTCATCGTACGTGCTGTACGCTGCTACGCGTCCTCGCGGCGCTCGCGGTCCCCATTTATATTCACATCTAATAATAATAATCTTATTTATATAGCGCCTTTCACCCGAGGGTCACAAAGTGCTGCACAAAGCTGCAGAGAGAACGACATGTCAACAACGACAGCACGGAAAATCAGCAACAATTTTTTTTTGGGTTTTTTTTTTTATAATCCAAGCTGTGGAGAGAACGGCATAACCAACAACGGGGAGACAGAAAACTGAGAGTCAAGCGATTGCAACGAATTATAAGGCAAAGTACAAAAGAAAAAACAACAGGAAAACAATAATAATTCTTCAACAAGCAAGGAGGGAACAAATGTCCCCGAGCAGACACAGATCGGAAGAGCGAGAGAGAGAGCCAACATCTCGGCACGGCACCGATAACCCACTCCAACAATCCAAGCCAGAGGAAGGAACGAATGCTCCCAAAAAGGCACAGGTATTAAGAGAGCCAACAACCTGGCACGACAGCACCGAGCCGCATCAGAAGTCCTGACAGGACGGCTTGAAGGCTTTACGGAACAAACAAGTCTTAAGACTAGATTTGAAGATGCTCAAGGACTGCGCTGAACGAATTTCCAATGGAAGAGCATGTTCCGCAATCTCCGCAAGCGACAGTTCCGGCGACATTGCATCCATGTTCCACCAATCGGTCGATTCCAGGTAATCCATCACAATCTCCCGCGTTTTGTCTGTACGAGCGGCTTCTTCGTACGTTGGGTATGCCGCCTGCACTAGCGACGCAACGATATAAATGTATTCTTCGACCGTTTCCTCTGGTTTGTGTCGGCGTCTCAGTAAAACCTCTCCTGCTTGCTCCTTTTGCAGCATGCCGAATCGACGGCGCAAACTTTCTCTCAATAGCCTCCAACTCCTTTGCACTTCTGGTGCGAGTTGCCGGCGTATTTCCCGACCCTTCCTCTTAATTGTCCAAACGCCGTATCGGAGATTTCGTGGTCAATCTATCCCCCCTTTCTTTGTTCGTGGTCAACGAGTCGTTGGAACTCATACCAGTCCTCGTCGATGTATGCGCCAAAACAGGCTCTTACCCGCGGTCTCTCGGCGTCTCCTCTGGGGGCTTGGATTCGGCCTGCCTCTGGCACCAAACTATAGGGGACCATGCGTGGTCCCTCAAACTCGTGGAGGATCGGTCGGGACGCTCCGCCGGGCTCGGGAGTTGGCGGCGCGGATCTCGAGCGATGAGCGGGGCCGGGGTCATCCGTGGTTGGAGACACCTCTGCGTCGTCTCTCTCCGCGTGTCCGTGTTGTGTCACAGGCATTCTAATAAAGGGATATCCTTGAGACTAATCCTGAGCCTGGGGTCGTTTGATTATCGCGATTGCTTGACTCTCAGTTTATCTGTCCTGATGTTACAGACATGCCGTTCTCTCCACAGCCTTGTGCACCACTTTGTGACCCTCGGGTGAAAGGCGCTCTATAAATGCTATTATTATAATTTTACTCGTCCTATAGCGGGCACGCCGCGAAGTTATGCTAGTCACCCGAGCCTCTCGTTTCTCACACACGTGGGTGCGCGTCTGGCCGTCGGACGGACAAGGCTACGGTCCTCGGACACTCGGAAAGCGATCCTACACTTGTTGGCCACGTTGGCCTACCTGACGCAATCTCACTCGACTCTCAATTTTACCCTAGCTCTCTGTCACTTCCCTCTCACTTCCGCTAACTCGCCTGTCACTCACAGCGCCTGCAGCCTCTCTCTCTCCGCTCAATCTGCTGGTCGCCCACAGCCACCGCAGCCACTCTCTCCACTCACCCTGCTGGTCGCCCACGGCCGCTGCAGCCGCCCTCTCTCTCTCCGCAAACTCTCCGCTCAGAAGAACCTCGCCTCGCCGTGCGTCCCTTGATTTTATCCTCTCCCTGCTCCCTGACAGATTTTTCCAGTTCCTTCGATGTCCCTTTCATATGAGCTTTGTTAGGTTACTCATTCGCTCATGTTTTCGGTTCGGGCTCAGGCTCCCAGGCGCCTGTTCTTTGTCCACCACTGTCCAGATTCAACCCAGTGGTTGTTTTAAAGTGTTCGATTAACATTGGCCCCCCTTTGTCCATTCGTCTCGGCATGTTCTCTCGCGTCCCGTAGCACAAAATCGAGGGGCAGAGGGGATTACCTAATTGCCCGCTCGCTGTGTGCACGGGCGCTCCCAGCCGCCCCCCCCCCCGGGGCATTACAGGGCATTACATATAGACTATAGGCTGCCTGTGTAGACTATAGGCTGTGTGTGTAGACTATACGCCGTGTGTATAGGCTGTGTGTGTGGTGCATCTGCCAATCATCTCAGTCGGCCAACTGGGTCTGTCCTGTGACCTCCTGTCGACGAGCCTTTGACACTTCACGTGGCCTCGGGGTGCATGTGGCCTGGCACAGGCGACGTGGTGACGTCACCGCCACTTAGTGGGGAAAGGCGGTTGTTGTTGTTGTGTATAGACAATAGGCTGTGTGTGCGGTGCTAACCCCAAACACCTTCCAGGGATGACGTCCGCCCCAGGCCTTGCCTTGTTGCTGTGGCTCTTCTGACGACGTTCTCCTGGAACCCTATCGCCTCTCTGTCTAAGAAGGCTGGCCCTGCAGTCAACCCACCTCACACAAACTTAGGTCGACACGCTTCTCTCTCTCCTTGCTGTTTATTAAACATTAACTAACATTAAAGACTCGACGTTCAAACATTAACTAAACTAACACTCTGACGCTGCCACGAGATTGCGCCCCTTACACTGACTCTC
Source organism: Geotria australis (assembly GCA_036362915.1). NCBI lineage: Eukaryota > Metazoa > Chordata > Hyperoartia > Petromyzontiformes > Geotriidae > Geotria > Geotria australis. The sequence goes on along the minus strand of JAZEWU010000008.1, from coordinate 11,210,865 downwards.
TCCTACATCTTTCCTGGCTAACTTGCCCAGAGCTGGTCTTGAGGTGGAGCTCCCGAAGACGACGACTACTGACTTACTCCACTCTACCACCCTACTGATTCACCCAACTGACGAACCCACTCGCCTTATAGATCCTCCCAGAGTTCCTTCCAGAATTTTCTATCATTGCCTGTTCTATCATTGCCTGTCTCTTAAGAGCTGCTCTTGCGGGATAGCCGTGTCGAGCATCGAGCTTTCGACACATTTATCAACCATCTTCGACACGCGTTATAATTTGTAATATTATTTGTTTTCTTTGTTGTTGCGTGTGTCTATGTGTGTGTTCTTGTGCTTCAATGTTGATTGTTTCATTTGGCGTTGTTTCCCCCACGTGTCTGTCTCTCTGTCTTCCTGTCTCTGTGTCCCTATGTCTCCCCCTGTAGCTCACCCTCCCACCCTGTCTCCCTCCTTGTTTGTCTTTAAGGAAGTGACGGCCATCTTAGGGGACGCTGGCATATTTTTGCCGCTCTTAAGATTGCCAGTTTCACGACCTTCCAGTATATTCTAAGCAGCCTTAATAATACAATTTTAGTTCCTTTGGTTTTTATTGGTTGTTTTTTCCTTTCATTGTTGATATGTCGTTCTCTTCACGGCCCTTGTGCAGCGTTTTGTGACCCTCGGGTGAAAGGCGCTATATAAAACGTTATTATCATTACCCATTCCCCTCTGGTCACGTACGCCACCTCGTGACCTGCCAATCACAATTATCCTTACGCCATCTTGACCGTAATAAGGGACACCTGTCCCTACTTTAATTATCATTATTTCTCCTCCAGATGTCACGAGGTCCACTTACTACACCCACAACTCTCTCCATTATCCCGTGCCTCCACAGACCCCCTCCAGACAACAAGTCCGTCTCGGACGCCCATTGTCTGCTTGCCTTCTTGAGGCACGGCTCAAACACCTACACTCAGGTTCCCTCGTCCAAAGAACCCAATGCAACTGGGATGCCAAATTCCTATCCTCCCCGGACCGCTAGTCCCAGGGGTTCCCCGATAATCCCTAACCTCCTAACACTTGGCGCAATCTCGTGACCGACGTCTACAACTGCGTGCAAAAGTCAAACCCGGCGCTCAAAACACAACCGCGCGCAAACGCAATACCGACGCATAACCGCCATGGCGCTCAAACGCAACCGCCCGCAAAATCAATCCCAGCGCTCAAACACAACCACACGCAAACGCAATACCGAGGCATAACAGCCGCGGCGCTCAAACGCAACCACGTGCAAAATCCCGTACCGATGCCGTACAATCGCGGCGCTCAACACAAACAAAACAAACAAACAACCGTCTTTCGCCACTAAGTGGCGGTGACGTCACCACGTCGCCTGTGCCAGGCCACATGCACCCCGAGGCCACGTGCTCTTGCGGGCCATCACCCCTCGTGGGCATGGCTGCAGCTGGCGGCCGCGCCCCACCCTCTCTTGAGTGTCGTCTCCCCCTGTTGCCGCTTGTCCTGGCTCCGCCGTTGCTCCGCTCCATCTTTCCACGCATCTCGTCGCCCGGCCTGTTTCTATGCCTTTACAAGTGGAATGCCAGATACAAGACAGAGCAGACAGGTACGAGTAGCGGAGGAGACTGAGCTCCGCTCCATTCCCGACGCTCTGTCGCACACTACAAGTGGACACGAATCGGCATCTCCTGACATGGTGCAAGAAAATACGGCGAGACCTAATGAGGTGCAAGAGGGGACGTCGTCAACCAGCGACCGTGCACCACACGTCCACCCCAGTTTAAAAAACCACTGGTCTGTAGAAATTGCTTCATGTAGCTGTTCTTTTGGGATAGCCGTGTCCAGTGTTTGTTCTTTGCGAAGTGTCGCCACCCATGTCGGAAGCATCATCAGGCGCCTGTGCTGTCCTTCACACAACCGGTTGCCATAAACCGATGGCAACCGCTCGCAACCAGGTTGCGTGCAACTGTGTCGCGTGAAAGGGTCACGCGTGGCGCTTCGTGTGCAGGGCGAGGTGGTCGGAGCGCGAGAATGCTCGCTCGCACAGTGCACACTTGAAGGGTCGCGAACCCGTGTGCTTGCGGTAGTGGCGCGTGAGCTCGTCCGAGCGGGCAAACCTCCAACCGCAGCCCGCCCAGTCACACCCGTATGGCTTCTCGCCTGTCACCACCAACAACATCAACAACAAGACAATAATCCCCTGTAGAGAAGCAAATCACCTATCACTACCAACTCTCACTCCCA
>JAZEWU010000008.1:11154522-11192743 GCA_036362915.1 Geotria australis | reverse complement strand
TGACGTCATGAGTACAACTCTGTACAATTACCGTGCGTTCGCTGTACGATTGCTGAAGGCCAAATATATTACAGGCGGCTCACGTCGACGAACACGAGTCGAATATGAGACGTCTCCCCCCTCGTGGCTCCAAACTGACAAATTGTTTCACTTCACAGCAGGTGGCGCTGTGGGCTCACATGACCGTTGGAAATCTCATCTCATTGTTAGAAACCGCTTAATCCTGTACACAGTGTACAGGGGCACGGTGAGCCGGAGCCTATCCTGGCAGACACGAGGCACAAGGCAGGGTTATACCCAGGATGGGACGCCAGTCCATCACAGGGCACCGGGGGCAATATAGTCCGCAGGCCAATTATTCTATGCAGCAGCAGCATGTCTTTGGACCGTGGGAGGAAACCGGAGTGCCTGGCAAATACCCACGCGGACACGGGGAGAGAACACGCAAACTCCACACAGAAAGGCGGCACCCGAGTCGGGATGCGAACCCGGGTTCCTTCTCGCTGTGTGGCGGCTGCAGCGCTACTCACCGCTACGCCACCGTGCCGCTCACCCGTCGGAAATCCGCGAGTTTCAAACCCCCGTCGAGAGACGCCCCGCGCTCGTCCGAGCGCCTGGTCGCTCCGCCGGGAATCCCGTAAAGAGCTCGCACGCTCGCCGGGTATTTTTCTGCCGTAATAACAAACGTTCTATCTGTGTGTCTCGCCGTGCGCCCCGCTGTGACCCGAGGTCGCGTCGGGTCGGCCGACGTCTCCTGCAGGCCGCTCACTGGTCGGGCGGGTAGAGGCACACCAGCTGCTTGGTGCCGGTGGGGTATCCCGTGACGGGGCAGCGCCCTCGCTCGCGCACGAAGCCGTAGGCGCACGGGTAGCACAGCACCACGCCCGAGGTCGCCAGTGCCGTGTCGTTGGTGCGCCGCCGGTGGCACAGGGGGCACGCGCCCGCCGGCAGCTCCGCGTCTGTCCGGACGGTTCGAGCGGAACACGGACCATAGAGAGATGACGAATAGATCTCATCTCACTGTCAGAAACCGCTTAATCCTGTACAGGGTCGCAGTGAGCCGGAGCCTATCCCGGCAAACACAGGGCGCAAGGCAGGGCGCGAGGCAGGGCGCGAGACAGGGCTATACCCAGGATGGGACGCCAGTCCATAACAGGGCACCGGGGGCAATTTAGTCATCAAGCCAATTAACAGATGCAGCAGCATGTTTTTGGACCGTCGGAGGAAACCGGAGTGCCCGGCGAAAACCCACGCGGACACGAGGAGAACATGCAAACTCCACACAGAAAGGCACCCGAGCCGAGGTTCGAACCCGGGACCTTCTTGCTGTGAGGCGGCAGCGCTACTCACCGCTACGCCACCGTGCCACCCAATGATGGATAGATGTTTTTTATTTTTACAGCAGAAAAATAGCCGGTGAGCTTTGCAAGCTCTTTAAGGGGTTCCTGCATTGACACGACAAACGTGCGGCTAAAACTCTGGCACGGTCGGGAGCACAGGTGGTGCCCCAGCCAGTCATCTGAGTCAGGCAGCCCATGGCACCTGGGTCTGTCCCGTGAACTCCTTTGGGCGAGCCTTCTACACTTCACATGGTCTCAAGGTGCATATGGCCTGGAGCAGGCACCGTGGTGACGTCACTGCCACTTAGTGACGAATGGCGGTTGTGGTTGTGCGTGTGTGTACGTACGGTCTTTGTCTTTGTACGTGTGTGGGGAGCGGTGGCTCAGTGGTTAGCGCTACGCTGAGCTACAAATCTGGCTATGACCCGAGTTCGAGTCCCGCTCACGGCCAACACCAGTGACGATTTTCTGAACCGGTCCCGGGCCTCCCCTAGGTTGATTAATCCTCAAACGAGTACCCACTGTAGTGTATACACATTGCCACCAGGGAGAGAAAGGCGGCCGGGCGTGGTGCTGGTCACCCACCTCCTCGTGTGCCATGTCGACCTTCATAGGTGCTCACTAACGGCATTTGACCCTACAGTCTGTTAAGGCTACACGGGGGATCTTGTCTTTGTCTTTGCATGCACCTGCGTGAAGGTGAACGGGCGGCGGTGGCGTCGGGAGGTCGGGCGGCAGGAGCGACGACGCTCCACCACCACCTCCGCCGCCGCCACCGCCGCCCAGGAGACCGGAGCCCGCGTCGCGGAGCGCGTAGAAGCTCTCGAGGAACTGCAGGAAGAAGACGGTGACGGAGAACGCCGCCGAGATGTTGACGGCGGCGCCGGACGCCAGCGAGCCCAGCGCGCCGAGGACGCCGCTGCGGTCACACCGACACACAGACCCCCCGCGGGGAGCCGACACGCGTTCACGCGCGTCGACCGGAGAGCTGGCGCTCGCACCGTTGCATTCACACACTCCACCGGAGCCGTCGGTTGCATGCGACCGAATGAATGGCTTTGTGTGTGGACGTCTCTGCAACCGGAGAAGTCCACGTCTATGCAAACGATGTGGTTGAGTCCGGGGCCGGCGCTACCATTAGGCCAACCAGGCAGCCGCCTAGGGCGCAGACCTCACAGGGGCGCGTGGTATATTTGCTCTTTTAGGATATGCACTTCATCCCTCGATAAAAAAACGTATATCTCAGAGAAGTTTCAGGGACTTAGAATTATATTTAGGATTTTTTATTCGTGTAGATGTCATTTTGTGTTTTTTTTCACTAAAAAATCTGTTTTTAAAATTTTATGTTGGCTATTTATTTCGTGGGTGGGGGATGCAAGTAGCTCGCCTTGCCTAGGGCGCAAAATAGTCTGGCGACCAGCCCTGGTTGTGCCCACTGATTGATTGCTCGGGTGTGGACTGTTGTTGACGAGTGCTGGATTCCAGCACTGTTCACCAAGGGAGACCCTAACAGGAGTGATGGACATAGCTCTGCGGTTCAACGTAACACGCAAACCTATCCAGTGAAAGCAGGTTACCATCTGGAGGAACCGAGACTGTTAACCGTAATCGGCGTAGGTGCAGCAGCCTCCTTCCCTTCTTCCTTCCCCTCCTCCTCCTCCCCCCCTCCTCCTCCTCCTTCCCCTCGTCCTCCGCCGCCGCCCGTCCATCAGCCTGCGCCTATTGCGCCCGTGGTGCAGTGGTGGCGGCCGGACTCTGTCGTCATAATCATCGTCAGGCCACCGGCCTCCTTCCCCTCCTCCCCCTCCTCCCCCTCCTCCTCCGCCACCAGCCTGCGCCTGTCTCACCCGTGAGGTGGTCGCGGTGACCGGGCTCCGTCGTCGCCGTGGTCGCCGGGCTCGCGGCTCGCGAGACGCACGCCCGCCAGGCGCAGCAGCGGCGAGTGGTGCCGCCCGCGGCCCAGCGCGTAGGCCACCTGGTGCCACAGGCACATGCCCTCCCAGCTCATGCAGGCAAACGGGTATGCGGCCAGGAACGCGCGGTACAGCCTGGCGGCGTGGGACACACGACGGCAACGATCACCCACGTGAAGGGCGGCACGGTGTCAGTGCGGGGTGTCTGTCTGCAGCGGTAACATCTGCACCTCGCAGAAAGAATGGTCTTGCCCGAGGCGGTTCGATTCCCGCCTTGGGCGCCTTTCTGTGTGGAGTTTGTGTAATCTCTCCCTGTTGTGCATTGGTTTCCTCCGGGTTCTCTGGTTTCCTCCCAGAACTTAAAAAAACTCATTCATTAGTTGGCCGATAACATTATAATTTTTAGGAAGCAGCGTGTGGCAATATGTCTGGACCCTCCCTCCAGACCTGTTCACCAACGGAGACCCCAGGAGGAGTGCTGGACTCTATGCCTGTTCCCGACCACGGGAGACCCTAGCAGGAGCGCTAGACTCCAGACCTGTTCACCAAGGGAGACCCTAGCAGGAGCGCTGGTCTCATGGTTACGTGAAAGGCACAAACCCCTCTACAATATGATAACAACCCACGGAGGGAGGGTATTACGATCGACAAAGGAACGTCTCCCGACTGACCTGACGCTGCGCGAGTGCGGCAGGTGTATCCCGCAGTCCATCTCGTCGCGGATCCTGGCCACGAGGCGCTCCAGCTTGAGCCGCAGGTACGGCGCGGCCACCAGCAGCGCCAGCGACAGCCAGAACTGGCGGCGCGGCAGACGCGGGCCCGTCGCCTTAGCCGCCATCGCAGCCGGGCACTCGGCCACCCGCTTGAGGTCGTAGAAGTTCTCGGAGAAGGATGCAGAGTGGCGCAGCAGGCTGTGGCGCTGCAGCAGGAAGTCGAGCAGCAGATAGAGCTCGTCGAAGCGGCGCCAAGCGGGGCCGAAGACCGCCGGGCTCGACTCGGCCAGCACCTGTTCGCGTGCATGCGCGCGGGGTGGCGCGGTGATGGTTTATTGGTCGACGGATTGAGAGGAGCCATTTGAGGTGGTTCGGGCATCTGGCAAGGATGCCCCCTTGGGAGGCTCCCCCTGGAAATCTACCAGGCACGGCCCACTGGGCGGAGACCTAGAGGCCGACCCAGGACACGTTGGAGGGATTATATCTTTCGGCTGGCCTGGGAACGCCTGGGAATCCCCCAGGAAGAGCTGGAATCTGTTGCTGAGGAAAGGGATGCTTAGTCCACTCTCCTTGGACTGCTGCCGCCGCGACCCTCACCCGGACAAGCGGTTTAGAAAATGGATGGATGGTCACACACGGATGTTCTACACGGTGCTGCAGATGTATTGTGATCTTCGTTTAATTCCCTAAAACGTAATATTTTTAGTGGACCAATGGGCTGTGTAATGCAATGAACGTACCGTAATATAATCGGAAATAAATCAGGGTGGATGAAAAGAGAAGTGAATTAGCACGCTTGTTAGGGGTCAATTAAAATGGAGAGCCTGAGATGTATGGATCACACTGTCTTCTTCTTTGCGATTCTTCGAAGCACGATGGTCAGCTTCTGGACATCGTTGTCTTTCAGCTCGGCTTCGAAGTGTTTGGTAGAATTCGCAGGTAATACCAAGTATTACACTGTAATGTGAATGTACAGTATTGGGATGGTGACCGATGCTCTTGAACAATCCATCCATCCATTGTCAGAAACCGCTTAATCCTGTACAGGGTCGCGGTGAGCCGCAGCCTAGCCCGGCAGACACAGGGCGCAAGGCAGGGTTATACCCAGGATGGGGCGCCAGTCCATCACAGAGCACCGGGGGGAAATTTAGTCAGCAGGCCAATTAACCCATACAGCAGCAGCATGTCTTTGTACACAGCTCAATCAAATAGTCAAAAACAGCTTCTTTGCGATTCTTCGAAGCACGATGATCAGCCTCTGGACATCGTTGTCTTTCAGCTCGGCCTCGAAGTGTTTGGTAGAATTCGCAGGCAGTACCAAGTATTACCTGACAGGGATCGTGACGTGAACGCTTCTACCTTGACTGCATATCTCAACGGTTCCGTCCAGCTTAAATACAGACTGACGTAGCCAGGTGTCGCTCACCTTGCACGCGTGTCTGAGCGCAGGCCGCACTGCCGACACGAGGCCGTCCTGAGCCAGCGCCTCGAACACGGACGGGGCCCCGTCCTGGGTGGCGACGGCCGAGGCCAGGTGCGCGCCCTGCTCGGCCATCAGACCCGCGGGAGAGGCTGCGGGGAGGGGTCGGGTGTGGGAGCGCACAGGGGGTGGTGAGCCGGTGGCTCAGTCCATAAGGCTATAAGGGAGATGTTTGTGTGAGACGGTGTGTGGGCGAGCGGTGGCTCAGTGGTTAAGCAAGGTAGAAGCGTTCACGTCGCGATCCCTGTCAGGTAAATACTTGGTGTTGCCTGCGAATTCTACCAAACACTTCGAAGCCGAGCTGAAAGACAACGATGTCCAGAAGCTGACCATCGTGCTCCGAAGAATCGGAAAGAAGAAGAAGTGGTTAAGCGCGCTGGGCTACAAACCTGGCTATGAGCCGAGTTGGAATCCCGCTCACGGACAATACCAGTGACGATTTTCTGAACCGGTCCTCGGCCTCCCCTAGGTCGACTCAGCCTCGAATGAGTATCTAGTGCGGTGCGTAAACATTGCCACTAGGTGCTGGTCACCTACCCCTCGTGTGCCGTGTCGACCTTCATCGGTGCTCGCTAACGGCACTTGACCCTACAGTCTGTTAAGGGTATTACGGGGGTCTTTGTTATTTATATCCCGCGCGATAGCAATGCAATAGCAATGCAACAGGCCCCGTGACCCCAACCCGGACTCGAACCCTCGAATCCACGTGTCTGTCAAACCTGGCAGCACTGATTGTATTTGCTAGTCGGCATGCGCAGCGGTTCGGCCCGTTCCGCGTCGAAGCTCTCTCCCAATGGTCAGGGCGCGCACGGGACCGGCACGCGCCCCTGCTCAGATTGGCGGGAATGAGCTCGCCCGCTTATGCAGACTGGGAAATGTGGAGAGTCTGCACTGGCAGCGTGGTCGCGCCCACACCGGGTTAAAGGGGCCGCGGGCACTTCCTCTCTCATCCACCCTGCACGGGGCAGTTACACATAATCATTCCTTCACGAGTTCGTAATGGACTGGCGTCCCATCTTGGGTATAGCCCTGCCTTGCCCCTTGTGTCTGCCGGGATAGGCTCCGGCTCGCCGCAACCCTCTATCGGATTAAGCGGTTTCTGATAATGGATGGATGAATAGTCTATGGATCAGTGTTATTCTATGATAAAACACAGTAAGTTGGCACAGTAGGGAGCGCAGGTGGTGCATCTTCCAGTCATCTTGGTCAGGCAGCCCATGACAGCTGAGTCTGTCTCGTGACCTGTCGGCGAGCCTTCGACACTTCACGTGGCCTCAAGGTGCATATGGCCTGGCACAGGCGCCGTGGTGACGTCATCTCCACCTAGTGGCGAATGGCGGTCGTTGTTTGTTAGTCGATGGCTCAGTGTTAGTCTATGAGTGAGCCCAGCAAACCTGCGGAGGAGAAACGTTACCCCGTCCCTTTAAAGAGAGGCGCGCGGGGCGTCACGTCCGGTCTGCTCGCCGTCCGCAGCCATCTTCATTTGGGGCGTTGATTCCGACATCGCTTCGAGAGCTCTGGCTCCCGGTGACCGTGTCTCCCCAGCCACCGGTTCGTCTCTTCCCGCGCGCATCCACCCGAACATTCACCTGATCTTTGCTTTCTTTACATCGCTACGTTTAAACGTCCTGTCCGCGTTAGTCCCGGGCTTGTTGGTCAAGCGGTCGGGCGGTGGGATAGGCGCCTGCTGGTTGCTGCCGCGAACCGACTCGGTGCGCCTCCGCCGGCAGAGCGTCTAGGGCGAGACCGAGGCTTTTCACGAAACGCTAAGCCTCGGTTGCCAAGTCGGGTATTTTTTGAAGCGAGCGTAAGTTTTGAATGGTGAGCGCGCGTCTAACGAGAGGAATTGTCGCTGATTACACCTGGCATGCCCCGAGAGCTGTTGACGGGCTCGAATGTTGTGTTTAACGATTGAGAAAGTGCTGGATTTGATCTCTGTCACGTCAGCTGTCAAGTGCCCTCAGCAGAAGCCGCGTCATCTGTATGAATGTGGTCCCCGTCATGTGTTGTAACCCCATCGTCTTAACGCACACCTGCAGTCCCATTACATTGTGGATGCTATTCGTGAAGAATTTGCAAACATAATTTGAGCTGACAATGCAGGCGTAATTGTAATAATCTCGCTCGGTGGGCCGTTGGTCGATAAAATGAGTACCAGTTTGTGGAGAAGTCAACCAGCTATCTATGTACCTTTGTATATACTCGCTTCTGCCATAGGAATGTTGAATTGACCCACCTTGGCTCAGCGCTTTAAACAAGACACGAGCACCGCTGCAGTGGCCATTTGAGAAGGAAGTCGGTTCGTTTTTTTAAAATATTGTAATTTATTCCACGTCTGGTTTAGTGAAAACCCCTGTTTAGTAGTTACAGTTATAATAATAATATCAATTTATAGCAGCTAACCAAGGTGGAGACAATATACACGTATATTGCTGTGTGACATTGGCCACGGTTATTATACATTGCAAAAAGGACTTAGGTGAAGTGGACCACTCAAACCCGGTTTTCTCTCGTGGTACTTCCAATAACAGTTTGCTCCATTCACATAGCATCGCCCCCCTTTTTGTCAGTGATTTTCAGCCCAGGACCAAGTCTCTCTAGAATGCGAGCGATGTTGCCAGGTCTCGAAGACAAAGCAGGGTTTGAGCCTGGAGTGGGTGGCCATAATATCATAATCCTCTGCAGAGCTATATCGTAGGCAGCAGGAGGCAGTGCAGAAAAACATTGTTTTACTCTATTTCTAAGCTCCCATCTTCTCCAACCCACAGTGACCAGCGTCGTGTGATACTCGTGATTCACACAGCATTGGTAAACCTTCAATTAGAGACGCGTTGGTAAAGTGCTGTGCTTGAAAGTTGTTGGTGGTGGTGGTTTAGGTTATCTGAAACATACCTGGCCACAATTTATCCACATCCCAATGATATTTATCATGAGCCGTGGTCTGTACTGCTGGATGAAGGCTTCCACATGCCAATGCCATCCCGCTCTGTTCTACATTGCCACCTTGCTTCTCCTGCACATGAGCTGATCTCAGCGCTCAGTTTCCTCCCTGGTCATTCTCTCGGGCATGCGACCAAATCACTCGAAGGCCAATCAAGATGACACTGCAATGGGTGATGCACATCCTAAGCCGCTGTATGGCTGCCATTTTATTCCTCGTGTCGTCCATCAACCATCGTTGCTGGAAACATACCTTTTAAATGCTTAGTTCTTTTCACTATCGCAATGCACAACTTAAATTTTACCTGGTTACTTGAAAAAAATGTGCAATGCTGTGTATTTTGCATTAATTTACTTGAAAAAGTGTGCAATGCTAAGTGTAAATGTTTTTTTTGGTTGATTTAAATTTGGTTATATATGAATCTTGTATATATTTTAAATATTGTCAGCAATTCGCATGTTTGTTATGTCGCATGAGTCCCGTAAAGAGCTTGCAAGCTCACTGGGTATTTTTCTGCTGTGATAATATAAATCTTCTGTTTCTATGTCCTTCGTTGTTATTCTGACCACAGTTCCTCCGTGCTACGTATTTTTTAGCTTTTGTTCTGTTGCGTCTGTCATTGTTCATGTTTCTGCCCGTATGTCATAGATGCCAATATGCACTGAATGACAATTTCTGCCAGATCGTTGCTTTTCATTACCTGAAGCAATATCTCGGAGTGAGGTTTGTTTTTCAATAACAGTTATTTTTGGCACAGCATTGCACTTTTTACTAAATTTAGCTGTGACCTGTAGGCGTTCCTCGCCGTGAGCTACCAAGGGATGTTGCCACGATGTACGATCACGGAAGTTGATTTAATAAATACGTTGTTAAATTTGGCCACTAGGAAACATTTAGAGGCGGGCACTGCAAACGGAGTTCTGAATATAACTACAGGGCAGACATTCAGGGAAGTATTTTATCTACAGTTGGCTGAGATCCCATTGAGACAACAGGTCTCCTTTACAAGAGAAACATAAATGTACAGACAGCCCATTTGTCAATCCACTGCTGGATCAGGACCTCCTTATGCGGTGTGGTTGTGTGGGTTATTTGACCATATTTCACCGTGCTGGTCATTGGTAATTGGTGAAGGTGGGAGTCATATTTTGGTGCATGGTCTGGTATAACAAATTTACTTAACTGCACTGCCCTTGGCTGTAAATAACAACAGCCTTTGACACCTGCTTTACCTTAGTGGATGCCTATGAAGATACTGTCCAGGTTCAACCTTGCTTAGCTTTCTAGGTCTGATGATCAGAGTGGAGCAAGATGATTTGGTCAGAGGAGAAATATCCAGAATAAAAAATAAAGCATTTTGCAGTATTTTCAGATGAACAAAAAAGCTCGCTAGCACATGGACGAGGGTACATTGCAATTATAAATACAGTAGGTATTAGTGGCTTACGATCAGTGATTTGTGTGGGTTGTCACGAACGGGTTATCTTCATCTGTGTGTCTGTCTCCTTATCAGTCTTAGCGCAGATTTCAAAATGACAGACTCCAAGTACTTCACGACCACCAAAAAAGGTACGTGGGCATTGACAACGAGTGTTTTTTTACGTGCGATACTCAAAATGAATAACAATTTTCAAGGGAAATGCAGACAACTGTTGAAGAGAATACTATGAGCAGTGCACTAATGTTGAACACCTTACATGATATTATGATAATAATTAAAAGTAAGGTGCTGTGTTACACCACATGAAAAGAAAACAACCTTTCTTTACAAACCTATGGGATTTCTGGCAATTTGTTTTCCAGCAGCATTTGTCTATACACGCAAACACTGGAGCGATTTCTGCATTTTTAATCTAATCAGCACAATATGGCTTTCTAAACACTGTTCACATGCTCGGTATTATAGGCACGAGCATACTATTAACACTGCAGCGTAGTCAGTGCAGTACAGCAACAGTGTATAAAGTGTGTCGGGCATGGAAAGATCTGTATCAGTGGCAACCTGGTCCCCTGGAGAGCTGGCAGGTAAATTACTGTGTTATCTGAAGCAGTGACTCGTGTTATAGCCGCCATTCCAATAACGACCTGTTACACGAAAGTGATCCAAGTTATTGATTGTTTACTTTATAACTTTCTTTCAATGAAATATAATCCTGCTCACGGGCACAGCATTGCGCTTTTGTCTGTGAAATGTTACAAAACGCAACGTCTGTGGGTCCTAAGTGCTCGATTTAAGCCCCAACATTTTTTCCTTCTTTTTATGCTCACAACCGTGGTGCCTCTTGTTTCTTACGAACTGAGTTTTCATAACTGGGTGGTGGCTAAACATGCACCAGTTTCCCCAACGCGTCTGGAGGATGCCGACCGTAAAGCCGACGATGGATGTTGTGATGGCCGCGTTTCGTCTCGGCGCCCACCGGTTCTTGAGCCCCATTCATTTGTCGCGTGACCCACAACAACAGGAAATTGGGCACGTGACGGGGTCATGGTTATTGAAAAGCACGTGTGCACTTGGGAGTGCTTTTAGTATTTGCACAACGCATTAGCGCCCCCCCTGTACTGCCAAATATGCTGAATTTAAAAAGCATTTTGGTACCAATTGTTCCGGTCTCTCTCACCCGTTAGAAAAAAACATGTTAATTAAAGTACTCTTAAGTTTACATTTTTACAAGTTGTTTTTCCCACATAGCACAATTTAACAGGCCACTTCAACCGGAGCACTTTAATGCCATTTGGCCAAAACGAATAGCAATGTGAATTCTTTAAAAGTAAGACAACACGTACTTCATATTCTACAGCTTAAATATAAAGATCTGGATGTATTCTACTCGTGTGTTTGGAGCTGTGACAATTCAGCCCCTTGTCAATTCAATTGTGAAGGATCGGGTTTGTTTAAGGATTGTATATATTTACAATCGTAGTGCATTTACAGTTGCTGCAGAAATTCATGAACCTGCAATGTATCCATGAGCCATTGCTTGTTGTAGAATTATTATTAGTTTCCCTTTTGCATTTTCTTTTGTCCTTTGTCTTATAATTTCGTTGCTATCGCTTGACTCTCAGTTTTCTGTCTCACCGTTATTGTTGTGCCGTTCTCTCCACAGCTCGGATAAAAAAAAAAGCCAAAAAAAAATTGTTGCTGATTTTCCGTGCTCTGTCGTTGTTGACATGTCGTTCTCTCTGCAGCTTTGTGCAGCGCTTTGTGACCCTCGGGTGAAAGGCGCTATATAAATGCTATTATTATTATTATTATCCATCCATCGTCAGAAATCGCTTAATCCTGTACAGGGTCGCGGTGAGTCGGAGCCTATCCCGGCAGACAGGGCATGCAATTCAAAAATAGTTGATTCTGCATATACAGTTCGATGAAGTATGGTATGAATTGAACTTGAACATTTAATTGCTACTTGTACTCTGTGTAATGTGCGCTTGCTTGCACGTAAGCAATTTATAGATTTTCAGCCTCAACAGTCAAACTTTCTCCCAGCGTGGTACACTGTAAGCTTGTAAAACTTAACGGCACGTAAACCTAAATCTAGCAAGCGATGCAATTAGTGACAAACCCCGTCAAGCCCACAGAGCTGTGTGCTGCTTGCAGGTGAGATCTTCGAGCTAAAGGCCGACCTCAACAGCGACAAGAAGGAGAAGAAGAAGGAGGCCGTGAAGAAGGTGATCGCCTCCATGACTGTTGGCAAGGACGTCAGGTGAGCTCCGACCTGCCGAACGCAGCCCTCGGAGATCGGCGCACCGCTGATTCTAATCTCACCTATTGGGTAAATACCGTCCAGCCACACAGTGTCAGAAACCGCTTAATCCTGTACAGGGTCGAGGTGAGCCGGAGTCTATCCCGGCAGACACAGGGCGCAAGGCAGGGCCATACCCAGAATGGGACGCCAGTCCATCACAGGGCACCGGGGAAAATTTTGTCCTCAGGCCAATTAACCTAGGCAGCACTATGTATTTGGACTGTGGGAGGAAACCGGAGTGCCTGTGCAAAACCCACACAGACACGACCGAAGACAGATATTTCCGGACAAACTGGATGCCGCGGTTAATGGCGAAGAGGACACACTCTTCATCGGCGCTCTGCACGTCCTGCTGGGTGTAAACATACGGCCAGGGCATGTACGCTCTGCTGAGCGTGACTGTCAGGGGCGACCGCAAATTATCAATAGCTCGGACTGCGGCAGTTTTTGCGTTCCGCTTTGTGAAATGCTCGATTGTTTATTAACATCTGAATTAAATTTCCCCCGGTGCTCTCTGATGGACTGGCATTCTATCCTGGGTATAGTCCTGCCTTCCGCCCTGTGTCTGCCGGGATAGGCTCTGTCTCACAACGACCCTGTACAGGATTAAGCGTTTTCTGACAATGGATGGATGGATTAATCAAATGTCAAGATAAGATGGTTGAGGAAAGGGATGTCTGGTCCACTCTCCTTGGACTGCTGTCACCGCGACCCTCACCAGGACAAGCGGTTTAGAAAATGGATGGATGGATGGATTTTAATCACGAGTCCGTAATTTATTTCATTTCTGTAATTGCATCGCCATCGTAGTAATATTATTTAATGTCATGCTTTCTGTGCGGTACATCTCGAGGCATCGTCAATTAAACGTCTTGTTTGTTGTCTCTATATGCAATAATGCCGTCATTTAATGAGTCCTCTGCAACGCTGGCCTGTGCCCAAGTCACTGACAATGTATCCGATCTCGTCAGGTCTGTAGCTAATTAGGCGCGAGCCGAGATAGTCCTCGGATGGGTGACCACTGTGCGTGCCAGGCTGTTGGATGCTCCCGTGGGGTTGTTATATTATGGGTACTAAGGGACAGTGCAGCAAAAACTGTTTTAACGTTTTCCAAATACGTTTTAATGGGTTTTTTGTTCATTAGATATATCTGTCCGTTCATCCACTATCGAGGGAGCACATTCGTTAATGAAGATAGCGCAATAGGAACGCAACATTTGTACGAAGTTGCGTTGCTTTTAGGGTCTTGCCGTATTTAAACCTGGCCAAATTAATGAAAGCATTTGTCCAAGACTCGGGACACACAAAGCAGCACAAGGAAAACCATTCGCGAAATATGAAATCACATTTACCCTGACAGCTTTCCCACCAGCTTCCGAAACTAGCTAATTAAATACTTCTGAAGACAAAGGTTTTTGTAAAGCGTTACTTAATCCGAGCGTGTGAATTTTTTTTCCCCCCCAAACTCGTTAATCATATTCCTAAGCTGAAAGCACTTTGTGCGGAGCAGTAGCTCAGTGGTTAGCACGCTGGGCTACAAACCCGGGGACCCGAGTTCGAATGCCGCTCACGGCCAACACCAGTGACGATTTTCTGAACCGGTCCTGGGCCTCCCCTAGGTCGACTCAGCCTCAAATGAGTGCCTAGTGCGGTGTGTAAACATTGCCACCTAGGGAGACAAAGGCGGCCGGGGGTGGTACCGATCACCCACCTCCTCGTGTGCTTTGTCGACCTTCATAGATACTACTCGCTAATGGCACTAGACCCTACAGTCTGTTCAGGCTTTAAAACGTATTTTTTCAGTATACCAATGGCCCAGGACCGGTTCAGAAAATCGTCACTGGTGTTGGCCGTGAGCGGGATGCAAACTCGGATCACCAGCTTTACAATCAACGGTGTTTGTAACACGGCCTGGGGCCTCACAGAAATAATGGTCTTGCCCGAGGCCGTTCGATTCCCACCTTGGGCGCCTTTCTGTGTGGAGTTTGTGTGTTCTCCCCCTGTTCTGCGTGCGTCGGTTTCCTCCGGGTTCTCCGGTTTCCTCCCACAACTTAAAAAAAACACTCATTAATTAGTTGGCCGATAACATCATAATATATAGAAAGCAGTGTGTGGCAATATGTCGCCGGCAAACCGCCTGCCTGCCTCCTCCACCTGTCTGCGCTTTCCTTGCGCCTCTGAGTCCTTCTCTCGTCGAATGAATATCTTCGACATTGCATAAATATGTGCGCGTTATAAATGTAACATTATTATTACTATTATACGGGGGATCTTTGTCTTTGTTTGATCTTTGTCGTCTGTGCGTGTGTCCGTGCAGCGCGTTGTTCCCGGACGTGGTGAACTGCATGCAGACGGACAACCTGGAGCTGAAGAAACTCGTGTACCTCTACCTGATGAACTACGCCAAGAACCAACCCGACATGGCCATCATGGCCGTCAACACCTTCGTCAAGGTGCGTGCCGCCACGCCGCGCCACGCCGCCCCAGGCCGTGTTACAAACACCGTTGATTAATTAGATACCGGGGTGTTTGTGTGTTAAATAATATTAATAATAATTTGACATTTATAAAGCACAAATATTCATTCAATGTCAAAGGTATTCATTCGACGAGAGAACGAGTCAGAGGCGCGAGGAAAGCGCAGAGAGGCGGGAGGAGGCAGTCTGGAAGTTTGCCGGCGCCTTATTGCCACACACTGCTTCCTATATTTTATGATGTTATCGGCCAACTAATTAATGAGTGTGTTTTTTAGTTGTGGGAGGAAACCGGAGGAAACCCGCGCAGAACAGGGGGAGAAAACACAAACTCTATGCAGAAAGGCGCCCAAGGCGGGAATAGAACCGCCTCGGGCATAACCATATAAAATACAGGCGGTGGCGGCATAGCGGTTAGAGCATTGTACTACGAAGAGTCTCGATCGCGATCAACATCGGTGGCGGCTGTCTGAACCCGTGCTGGGCCTCTCCTAACGCCGACGTTCTCAATGCACCAGGCTCCAAAGCTGGTGACCCGAGTTTGCATCCCGCGCACGGCCAACACCGGTGACGATTTTCTGAACTGGTCCTGGGCCATTGGTATACTGAAATATTACGTTTTAAAGCAGGGGGTTCCCAACCTTTTGCATCTCAAGGCCCACTAGGCCTAGGTGGGTATGGTCTCCAAGGACCAATAGGTGGCGCTAGGGGCCCGCTGATGGGTCGCGACCCACCGGTTAAGAATGATGGCCTGAACCAACTCATCCTTGAATGAGTAATAATAATAGCGTTTTATATAGAGTAGCTGATGTGGTCTGTATACAGCAACACTGGGGAGACAAAGGCGGCCAGGCGAGATGCTGTGTTACAATATCAACTCGGTCTTATAACCATCACCGTTTCAGCATCGCACTGCCCTTCATAGGTGCTCGCGTTCAGCACTTCTCTCGACAGTCTGTGTAGGCTGCACGCTGCCGGGATCTTTGTCTTTGTTGAATGTGGCATAAGGAGCTTGGGCAGCAGTTTTGGTCAACATGTGGCGTGTAGAAATATTCGTGGAATGTAATGCAAAACAGCTGTGTCCGGCGTGTATTGGTTGGTTTATTTTAAACAGGTGACGACGTGTTTACGTTTAAAAGTTAAAGGATTTTCAAGAGAAGCATGTGTTTTCAATACAACGGAAAATGCGTCGTCAACAAACTGGTTCTCCCGCGTGTGGACGGTGCGATGATCGTCAGTTCGTGTGTGCGAATGTTATGGCATTAAGCACGATACGAGAAGCGCGAACTGTAAAAACATTGGCAAGCGTGCCGAAAAGCATCCGTGACCTTTGTATTGATGTAAATTTACACGGTGCGATGTGTAAGCATTGCCCTTAAGAGCTGCTCTTTTGGGCTACATAGTGGTAAGAGCTGCACCTCACAGAAAGAATGGTCTTGCCCGAGGCAGTTCGATTCCCGCCTTGGGCGCCTTTCTGTGTGGGGATTGTGTGTTCTCTCCTTGTTCTGCCTGCATTTCCTCCGGGTTTCCCCGGTTTCCTCCCACAACTTAAATAAATTAATTAGTTGGCCGATAACATCATAATATATCGGAAGCAGTGTGTGGCAATATGTTGGCACCGGCAAACCGCCTGGCTGCCTCCTCCGCCTCTCTGCGCTTTCCTCTTGCCTCTGAGTCGTTCTCTCTTCGAACGAATACCTTCGACATTGCATGAATATGTGCGCGTTATAAATTTAAAATTATTATTATTACACGTGGCCCAATGATGGCTCCAACTGAGTTGGAGAAACGTTTGCAAACGAGAGCGGAGAAAATGCTCATCATGGCTACTGCGACCGAGCAGCTCCCGAGACCAGTTGTCACCTCTGACCTGTGTGTGCTCGCACACAGAACTGAGACCAGTTGTCCCCTCCATAGTCTAGCTCTTTTTATGAGTTAGGTCACGTAAAAATGTATAAGTGTCGTAAACCCACCTCCACCCGACACAGTCAATCTGTAAAGGGTTGTCACGTGAACAAAAACGTGCCAATTCGTTACTTCTTCAGCACACCGGTATGTTGGAGAGCGCTCCCACATCATTTACAATGAAGGTACGACGTTAACTCGTAGGCTTTCATGGCCAATGTTATCCATAGTGAAGCTCTGTTTGTGAGTTTGTCATGTGAAAAAGTGTGTAAGTGTAGTGCACCTAAACTCACAGTTTCACTATGAAGGTACGACGTTTCGCTAATGGTTGCAATCAGCTCCATCAGTAAGACGGATCTGACTCGCTCACAGGACTGAGACCAGTTGTCACCAGTGCCCCGTGTGTGCTCGCTGTCAGGACTGCGAGGACCCGAACCCGCTGATCCGCGCGCTGGCCGTGCGCACCATGGGCTGCATCCGCGTGGACAAGATCACGGAGTACCTGTGCGAGCCGCTGCGCAAGTGTCTCAAGGACGAGGACCCGTACGTGCGCAAGACGGCGGCCGTGTGCGTCGCCAAGCTGCACGACATCAACGCGCAGCTCGTGGAGGACCAGGGCTTCCTGGACACGCTCAAGGACCTCATCTCCGACTCCAACCCCATGGTGGGCGCCGTGAGGCGGATGGATGGAGATCGACGTTTGTTATTGCACGCGCCTAATCGTTCGTTCATTCACGAGTTCGATTGTCGTCTTCGGCGAACCGTCAGTGGCGAGTGATAGCTGAACGATCACCGGTTTTAGATGTTTAGATAGGATATATAGGAAGCAGTGTGTGGCAATTTGGCTCTGGCAAACCGCCTGGCTGCCTCCTCCGCCTCTCTGCGCTTTCCTCGCGCCTCTGCGTCCTTCTGTCGTCGAATTAATATCTTCGACATTAAATAAATATTTGTGCTTTATAAATGTAAAATTATTATTACGCCGGAAAAATACCCAGTGAGCTTGCAAGCTCTTTACGGGATTCCTGCGTCGACACAACAAACAAAACTGTCATCACTGCTCGATTATTATTATTATTACCTGTGTGGGGGTCAAGGTAGAAGCGTTCACGTCGCGATCCCTGTCAGGTAATACTTGGTGTTGCCTGCGAATTCTACCAAACACTTCGAAGCCGAGCTGAAAGACAACGATGTCCAGAAGCTGACCATCGTGCTACGAAGAATTGCAAAGAAGATTACCTGCGTGGGCGCCATGCTAGCGAGATTTTATTTTGCTCACCTAATACGCAGAAGTTAAAGGGGTTCTATCCCAGCTTCAACAAATGGCGCTGAAAAATATTGGTGCACTTTGCTCAGTGCTGTGGCCTTCAGTAATATTTGTTTTCATAGTCAAACGGTCAGAAGTGATTTCCTGCTCAAATCAGCGTTGAGGCGGTTGCTCACCCACCTCTGGTTTACAGACCTATGTCGGTCGTGGACATTCCTCATTCCTATGTTGAGGGTGCAAAACAAGGATCCCCCATATAGCCTTAACAGACTGTAGGGTCAAGTGCCGTTAGCGAGCACCTATGAAGTTCGACACAGCACACGAGGAGGTGGGTGACCAGCACCGCCCCTGGCCGCCTTTGTCTCCCTCGTGGCAATGTTTACACACCGCACAAGGTACTCATTTGAGCCCGATTCGACATAGGCGAGGCCCAGGACCAGTTCAGAAAACCGGCATTGGTGTTGGCCGTGAATATCTATCTATAGGACAAGCACTGTTGACTTAGCTACAAAGTGGTACCAAGCCTATCAATCGCAGAGGGATGATGGGCAGTCAACCCCCGAACCGGGGATTGAACTCGCAATCGTCCGATTACGAGCAGCTTGCTCCACCGCCGAGCCACCTGTTCACGCCTAAATAATCACTTAATTTGTTGGATTAATCGCAATGAATCGGGTGTTTAGTCTCGGGAGGCAAGTAAAGCTTTCACTGCGTCCGTTTCACTTGTCATCACAGCGCTTTGGGAGATCATATCAAGGGGACCGTTTTTAATGCAAAGCTGCAAAAGCAGAATGAGAATTCTAGAATGTGTTTAATGCATCATCTCTCATGTTTAGGGCTGAACGGATCTCTGGTCATTATCATGTTTCACAGTTTTGTTCATGCGCGTTGTTCTGTAATGCGTCCAAAGATAATGTTATTAATAATAATAATAGCATTTATATAGCGCCTTTCACCCGAGGGTCACAAAGCGTTACACAAAGCTGCAGAGAGAACGACATGTCAACAACGACAGAGCACGGAAAATCAGAATTTTTTTTTTTTTGGGGTTATTCTGGTGAGTCTTTTTAGTGAAGGGCTTACATGTATTTAATCAGGGATTTGCATTAATGAATTAGCACTTAAAAGCAACGGTGTCTCAAAAGCGCTTTACACTCTGCACATAAATCATTGTAATAATAATAATGATGATAACGATCCCAACCGAGCATTGTGGGCGTACAGGGAGACGAGGCTCAATAACGGAGAGATGGAGGTGGGGAGAGAGGACGCAACACTCTCGCGAGCGTAGCCCCCTTCCGAGTTTTCATCCGTTCTAAACCAGTATTTTCTTTCATCTGCTCGCACATAGCCAGGGGCGTTTGAAGCGACAGCTGTTGTTTGGCACAAAGTGTGAATTGAATCAACAATCAGCGGCAATTGCTTCCCCTTAGTACGTGAACGTAAACAAAATTGTTTACTACAACTGATTTGATTAACCCGTCTTTGTGTAGAGCAGGGTGAACAAAACTACAATGTCAGTGATTTCCTAAAATCAGCGTTGAGGCATTGCGTATCTACCATTCGCAACACCGAGCTGGTGGAGGACAATCACACATTGATACCCTGTCATAGGAATGTGGAATAGAACCACCGCTGCTGACTTCCGCACAGAGTGGTACGTATTTTTATCAACTCAAGAGCGATGATGGGCTGTAACCTTTTGCTTGCGAGCCGCTCACTCGAATGCGTTTAGGGTAAAGTGATGTGTTTGCCGGTTACCGGTCATGTCAAGGAAATTGTTGTTTAAACATTTTGACGAGAACGATTGCTTCAAACGTCCCGGATTCGAATCCCAGCTCGGGTGCCGCCTTTCTGTGTGGAGTTTGCATGTTCTCCCCACGTCGGGGTGGGTTTTCGCCGTGCAGTGCGGTTTCCTCCCACAGTCCAAAGACATGCTGCTGCATAGGTTAATTGGCCTGCGGACTAAACTGTCCCCGGTGCGCCCCATCATGGTATATCCCTGCCTTGTGCCCTGTGTCTGCTGGGATCGGCTCTGGCTTACCGCGACCTTGTACAGGATTAAGCGGTTTCTGACAATGGATGGATGGATTGCATCAAACGGATGTATGTGAGCTCCTGTAAACAGGTTTTACTTTTGCCATGACGAGAGCTAAGCTTGTCTGTATTCGCCTGCATGGAAAATCGAAAAAATATCTCGCACCAAACTCTTCCACCACTTCCCGTCTCGCCCGCTCGCCCGCCGTGCCAGGTGGTCGCCAACGCCGTGGCGGCACTGTCGGAGATCAGCGAGTCGCACCCCAACAGCCAGCTGCTCGACCTCAACCCGCAGACCATCAACAAGCTGATGACGGCACTGAACGAGTGCACCGAGTGGGGACAGATCTTCATCCTCGACTCACTCGCCAACTACATGCCCAAGGACGAGCGCGAGGCGCAGAGGTGGGGACGCGACGCTCGCTGCCGCCCCGCGTGGTTTCGCCCGGCGCGAGCTCGCGGGTTCTGGCCGAGCGACGGCGTGGGGAGAGCGTGATTCCCACAACGCGGAGACGCTAGGCCGGTGGTTCCCAAAGTGTGCGCCACGGCGCTCCGGGGCGCCGCGGCTAACTCGCAGTGGCGCCGCGGGATATTCTAAATTTTGGATATATACCATATATTTTCTGACTTTGGGCGCCGTGGAAAAAATCCTGATAAACTAAGGGCGCCGGGAACCGAGAGTGTTTGGGGACCACCCCACTAGGCCGTTTCAGAGCTGGGCAAATTAGCACCTCCCCTCTTGCTACCGAGGCGTGCAAGCCGCCAGCATCGCCAACGCTCCAGCAATAAACTTGACCGACCGCTTGCCTTGTAGGTGAGGCAAGTCTCGGATGCAGCCAGGGTACTGATGTAGGTTTGTCACGCCTCGATTCATGGTGGTTGCGCTTCAGTGCTATTCTCCCGCGACTGCCTCCAACTGCCCGGTAGCGTCCTTCACGAACCTCCTCCACAGAGGTCGGATCTTGTCACTGCTGGTACCAGTTTTCAGCAAGTCCACCCTTTGCAAAAAGGTGTCCATTTGGTGTTTTAAGATCTTCTCTGCGTTCCTATGTCTCCCCCTGTCGCTCACCCTCCCTCCCTGTCTCCCTTCGTGTCCGTCTTTAAGGAAGTGACGGCCATCTTAGGGGACGCTGGCAGATTTTTGCCGCTCTTAAGATTGCCAGTTTCACGACCTTTCAGTATATTCGAAGCAGCCTTAATCATTTTTTTTGTTCCTTTGGTTTTTATTTCTTTATTTTTCATTGTTAACATACCGTTCTCTTCGTGGCCCTTGTGCAGCGCTTTCTGATCCTCGGGTGAAAGGCGGTATATAAAACGCTATTATTATTATTCTTTCAGGATAGCCGTGTCAATGAGCGATCTCCCTCTCCAACGTGCGAGCCGGAACGTCGCGAGGGAAAGATGGAGATCGGTCAGTGACACGGCTATCCCGAAAGAACAGAACTTGAAGAGCAACCATCATAGCCAGGGTATCATTGTCATCATCTTTGTCAAAAACCGCTTAATCCTATACAGGGTTGCGGTGGGCCGGAGCCTATCCCGGCAGGAACGAGGACGCAAGCCAGGGCTATACACAGGATAGGACGCCACTCCGTCACGGGGCACCGCGGCCAATTTAGTTAGCGGGTTAATTAACCTATGCAACCGCAGCACGTCTTTGGACTGTGGGAGGAAACCGGAGTGCCCGGCGAAAGTCCACGCAGACACGGGGAGAACATGCAAACTCCGCACAGAAAGGCACCCGAGCCGGGTCGTCGTGTGTAGAGGCCCTCCTGCGAACCCGACCTCACCCCCGCCGTTGTCTGTCCCCGTCCGCGTGTCGTTCCCCTGTGCCCCCCGCGTGCTGCCGCCAGCGTGTGCGAGCGCGTCACCCCGCGCCTCTCGCACGCCAACTCGGGAGTGGTGCTCTCCGCCGTCAAGGTGCTCATGAAGTTCATGGAGGTGCTGCCCAAGGACTCAGAGTACCACAGCACGTTGCTCAAGAAGCTGGCGCCGCCGCTCGTCACGCTGCTGTCGGCCGAGCCCGAGCTGCAGTACGTGGCGCTGCGCAACATCAACCTCATCGTCCAGAAGAGGTGAGCCGCGGTCGGCAGCGGGAAGCCGGCACGCTGTCTGTGAGGTGAGCCGCGGTCGGCAGCGGGAAGCCGGCACGCTGTCTGTGAGGTGAGCCTCGGTCGGCAGCGGGAAGCCGGCACGCTGTCTGTGAGGTGAGCCTCGGTCGGCAGCGGGAAGCCGGCACGCTGTCTGTGAGGTGAGCCTCGATCGGCAGCGGGAAGCCGGCACGCTGTCTGTGCAGTGGTGACATCTTGCGCCTCACTGAAAGAACGGTCTTGCCCGAGGCGGTTCGATTTCCGCCTCGGGCGCCTTTCTGTGTAGAGTTTGTGTGTTCTCTCCCCCTGTTCTGCCTTGGTTTCCTCCGGGTTCTCCGGTTTCTTCCCACAAATTGACAAAAAACACTCATTAATTAATTGGCCGATAGCATCGTAATATATAGGAAGCGGTGTGTGGAAAATATGTTGGCGCCGGCAAACCGCCTGGCTGCCTCCTCCGCCTCTGCACTTTCCTTGCACCTCTGAGTCGTTGTGGGTGACCAGCACCGCGCCCGGCCGCCTTTGTCTCCCAAGTGGCAATGTTTATATACCACACTAAGTACTCATTTGAGGCGGAGTCGACCTCGTAGAGGTTTTGAACCGTTTCAGAAAATCGTGACTGGTGTTAGCCGTGAGCGGGATTCGAACTCGGGTTGACAGGTTTGTAGCCCAGCGCGCTAATCACTGAGCCGCCGCTCTCCACACACCACCTGTCGCCAGGCCGGATATCCTGAAGCACGAGATCAAGGTGTTCTTCGTGAAGTACAACGACCCAATTTATGTGAAGCTGGAGAAGTTGGACATCATGATCCGCCTCGCCTCCCAGGCCAACATCGCGCAGGTAACAGGGAGCGGGGAGCGCGTGACGGGGAGCGCGTGACGGGGAGCGCCCTGGCCTTGTGCGTCCAGCCGAGCGATGCCTTCCTCTCATTGGCCCGGCTCATGGCAACAGCTCTGCTTATTGCGTGTTTGTTGCGTCAATACAGGAATCCCCTAAAGAGCTTGCAAGCTTACTGGGTATTTTTCTGCTGTAATATTAAAAATCTATCTATCTGCTTTATTATCAACATCGCATCGATGTAGGTTTCACAGGTCGATGTATGAGCGTTGCTCTTAGGAGCTGTGCTTTGCGGATAGGCTGAGTTCAGAAGCCAAGGGTTCAGAGGCGAAACGTCGCGAAGGAGAGCGGAGGATTGTGCAATACAACTTCCGCTACAGAGCAGCTATTAACAGCAATTATCATTATCAACACCATTTTATCAGTCGTAACAGATTGTGGCGATTCATAGTGGTGACTCGCCATCTTTCTTAATGATTATCGTTAAAAATAAATGTTTTTTTTTATTCATTGATATTTGTTCTCAAATCTTCCTTGTTGCTGGCTGAGTGGCGCATTGGTTAGAACACTTGATGTGAGTTAAAATCCCAGACCCTCCAACATTGTTAAAATAATCATACTTATAGGGAATTTAACAATGGTTATGTTATATGCACACTTGCCCCTGCTACCACGGGCTTGTGGAATCTCCTTCTGACATATCAGCACAGAGCGCCAGCTTTCGCCGTCAGTTGATGCAGAATTTCAAATCGCATTTCATTGTCCCTCTTATAATACTCGTTTCTATGGTATTTTAAATAGCACTCGTCTGCTGACACGGTGCAAACGGTGACCTATTGACTTGCCGTTTAATGTCAGCGCCGTAATAAAGCTGGCGGTTATTGCCTCGCAGTCTGCCCGTCTTGTCCGTCCGTCCGTCACTCCGCCAGCCGTCCTGCTCGCTCGTACTGTGACGCGAGCGGGAACGCAGCCGCGTACGTCAGTGGTTCCAAAAGTGTGTGCCGCGGCCCTCCGGGGCGCCGCAGCTAACTCACAGGGGCGACGCGGGATATTACAAATGTTCGATATCTGCCGTATATTTTCTGACTTTGGGCAATGTGAAAATATCCTGATACGCTAAGGGCACCGTGAACCGAGAACGTTTGGGAACCACTGGGCTATGCTACATATAGTCTCGCCATAAGGATGTGGATTTGTCCCACCTTGGCCCGAGGCTGTAAACAAGACATGAGCACCGCTTGCAGTGGCCATTTGAGAAGGAAGTCTGTTCGGTTTTTTTTTCCTCAAATTGTAATTCATCCCACGTGTGGATTAGTGTAATTCTATCCATCCATTGTCAGATACCACTCAATACACTAACGGCGCCGTGAACTGAGAGAGTTTGGGAACCCCTGGCGTACGTGACGGTCTGCCCGTCTCGTCCGTGCGTGAGTCGGTCCGTCCGTCGCTCCGCCCGCCGTCCCGCTCGCTCGTACGGTGACGCGATGCCACGCGAGCGGTAACACACCTACGTGCGCGCGCGTGCGTGTTGCCCGGCGTGCGCAGGTGCTCGCCGAGCTCAAGGAGTACGCCACCGAGGTGGACGTTGATTTTGTGCGCAAGGCCGTGCGCGCCATCGGAAGGTGTGCCATCAAGGTGGAGGTGAGCACGGGGCCTGGGGAGCGGCGCCGCGGCGTCGAACGACCCATGGCCTCCATATCGAGTCCGCGGATCAGCGGGGGTTTCGCGGTCGCGGTTCGACTCGCGTTCGTTTTCGTTCGTCTGATTTGTACCGTCTGTCTCGGTATTTAATTCCCAGCCGTATTTGTCAGTTTTGTACGTGTAATGTTGGCGTAAATCGTAATCACCATTTCTCATGCGCCTGCTTTGAAGCGTGTAGTCCTACCGTAAAGGTCAGTTTTGATTGATGGATAGATGGATGAAGGTGTTGCATGCGTTGTCGTAATGGTGGTGATAATGTGTGGCTGTTTGATTGCGTTCCTGGGAGCTTTGGCGGTGATAGCTGTGCTTGTAATAATGGTGGTGAGGCCAGGGATGTTAATCGCGTTGACAGTTTCTGCAGTGGACCGTGTGCTTTGTAGCAAAGCATCCGTCAATAGTGGTTGGTGGTGGTATTTTGGTGATGATAACGCTGACGGTGGTGTTTGCGACAGCGATGGCGTTATTCCCTAACCGCTCGGCTGTCGTTTGTCGTTGTGGTTTTGGTCGCCGCGGTGCAGCCGTCGGCCGAGCGCTGTGTCAGCACGTTACTCGACCTCATCCAGACCAAGGTCAACTACGTGGTGCAGGAGGCCGTCGTCGTCATCAAGGACATCTTCCGCAAGTACCCCAACAAGTGAGCGCGAGCGTCCGACCCCTGCCCTTTCGTCGTCGCGAGCCGCGATCTGTGTGCCGCTCGGCGAGCGCTTTGCCGTGCCAGCGTCTCTTATCGTGGTCTCACGATTCAGCGGTCGCTTGGACGCACGCGAGCCGGTTTCTTCGCTCCGTCTCAACCGTGCGACGTTCAATTCAATTAGCGGCTCGCGTGGCCTCTGGAAACGGAGAGATGGTGTTTTACTCGTTGGGATTCAAAGCAATCACCCGAGCTGCCCGTTATTAATCGCCTTGCAATTTTGAGTCCGACACCATTAGTAGGTTCATGCAAATAATGAAACGTCTTCATTCGAAGACGTGAAAAGGATAGGACAATTCAAATATAATTGAGCCATTCATGTAATTCGCTGGCCACCGTTTAATATTAATGCATTATATTAATGCTTTAAATGAAAACCGTTCAAGAAATTAACTTTTCGTGAAGCCAGCCGAGGGCCCATTGAGGCCCAATTCCCTTTCAACTCACACCTGTGGTCTTCTCGTCTCCAGTTCCCGTCGTAGAGATGACGAAACCGATCTCTCGACCTGTCTCGTGCCAGCTTCACGGCTTCCTTCACCTGTCGCCCTTTTTGTTCACCTTCGTTTTTCACCGCCGTAAATCCAGCGAATCGTTGCTCTCCCTCCATTTGACCATTGCGTGTGCGTGTCACGCCGCGTGTGCGTGTCACGCCGCGTGTGATATTCTTTCCGTATCCGTTCTAGACGTTTGTCCAAACCACCGGCGTCGTCTCTCTCGCGTCTCCTCTATATCGTGTCGCCCTGTGTCCCCGTAGTTCTCTTATTTCTTGTTGCCGGTTTAAACGGCCGCTAGGTTGACTGTGGTTGGCTGGTTGCGCCCCAATGGTCAGGGTGTTGGAACAGAATTTTTACGGCCGGATGCCCTTCCTGATGCCAACCTCCTTTAGTCGGGAGGGTCTTTGGATTGTTATTTGTCTGGAACCTCCCCCCAGACCTGTTAACCAGGGCCAACAGGAGTGCTAGACTCCAGACTTAACCAAAGGAGATCCTGGCCGGAGTGGTAGGGTTCCCAAACTATCTCGGTTCACGGTGCCCTTAGTGTATCAGGATTTGTTTCCACGGCGCCCAAAGTCAGAAAACACCTAACAATTACAAAATAGTGGAATATCCCGCGGCGCCCCTGCGAGTTAGCTGCGGTGCCCCAGAGCGCCGCGGTGCATACTTTGGGAACCACTGCCATAAAGCCTTTCTCCATTCCCCGACCATCGTACAACTGCGGCCACCTCCAGTACCCGACGGTAAGCGCCATCGGCGACCCGGCTCGGGTCCTTTCCGTGTCCGTCGCAGGTACGAGAGCATCATCGCCACGCTGTGCGAGAACCTGGACTCGCTGGACGAGCCCGAGGCACGTGCCGCCATGATCTGGATCGTGGGCGAGTACGCGGAGCGCATCGACAACGCCGACGAGCTGCTCGAGTCCTTCCTCGAGGGCTTCCACGACGAGAGCACACAGGCACGCAACTGCCGCCACCGCCACCACCAAAGACAAAGATCCCCCGTATCGCCTTTAACAGACTGTAGGGGCAAGTGCCGTTAGCGAGCACCCATGAAGGTCGACAGGGCACACGAGGGGGTGGGTGACCACCAACACCACGCCCGGCCGCCTTTGTTTATACACTGCACTAGGTTCTCATTTGAGGCTGAGTCGACCTGGGGGAGGCCCAGGACCGGATCAGAAAATCGTCACTGGTGTTGGTAGCGAGCGGGATTCGAACTCGGGTCGCCAGATTTGTAGCCCAGCGTACTAACCACTGGGCCACTGCTCCCCACACCGCCACCACCGCCACCTCCAGTAACCACGTACAGGGTTATTGGTTGCGTTGTAATTGCCCGCGTTCAGATGTGGCGCAGTATCTTGGGTTGTGCGCTTATTGGGAATGCAGCCACGCGCCACCGCCACTGGTGGTCCATGGAGACCAGGCCCAAGTGCGCCAAGTGGACCTTGAGGTGCAAAAGCTTAAGCTGCCCGGGTCTTATCCGTTGCGTTGTGCAAACCATCAGGTGCAGCTGTCGTTGCTGACGGCCATCGTGAAACTGTTCCTCAAGAAGCCAACGGAGACGCAGGAGCTGGTGCAGCAGGTGCTCAGCCTGGCCACGCAGGTGAGCGGCGATGGAGCTTGAACTGTGTAGTCGGGCGTGGGCCACGCTCAATCCACTGCTGTGTGGAGACCGGTAAGGATTCATTGGTGTACGATCGGAAGGGGTCGTGCTGTGCGATTCTTTGACCGTGCTGATGAGTGAAGTCATCGCCCCTGCTGCAAAACCTTGGCAGGACCCTTACAAAACAAGTACAATAGTATAAGAACGGTAGTGAGGGGGGCATAGAAGCACAGTACAACCATGCATTTTGCTGCATTGCTGTGGGTCGTGTGAATGGAGTTAGTTTGGTAAACGCGAACTCTAACTTGCACAAGGCCGTCGCGTGTATCGGTCGCCACAAACGTCGCACCGCGGTTCACCGCGCGCATTTATTCTCACACGGCGTCTTGTCCTGCAGCTGACGCGACCACCTCAACGAGAATCGACGACTTAAGCCCCAGTGGTAACATCCGCGCCTCACAGAAAGAATGGTCTTGCCCGAGGCAGTTTGATTCCCGCCTTGGGCGCCTTTCTGTGTGGAGTTTGTGTGCTCTCCCCCTGTTCTGCTTGGGTTTCCTCCAGGTTCTCCGGTTCCCCCCACGACTTAAAAAAAACACTCATTAATTAGTTGGCCTATAACATCATAATGTATAGGAAGCAGTGTGTGGCAATAAGGCGCCGGCAAACCGCTTGGCTGCCTCCTCCGCCTCTCTGCGCGTTATAAATGTAAAATTATTATTATTAACCTCCCCCCCCCCCTAACCCCCAAACCACGAACCGTTTGCCCCAGGACTCGGACAACCCGGACCTGCGCGACCGAGGCTACATCTACTGGCGCCTGCTGTCCACCGACCCGGTGGCCGCCAAGGAGGTGGTGCTGGCGGAGAAGCCGCTCATCTCGGAGGAGACGGACCTGCTGGAGCCCACGCTGCTGGAGGAGCTCATCTGTCACATCTCGTCGCTGGCCTCCGTCTACCACAAGCCGCCCAGCGCCTTCGTGGAGGGCAGCCGCGGCACGCAGGCGCGCCGCCTCTTGCCCGCGCGCTCCGCCTCGTGAGTGCCCGCGGGGTTTTCGATTTGCTAGGATTTTGTGTGTTTGAGTGGTGTTTTGGCGGGGCCGCCTCTAGCGATTTCAGTAATTGATGGTTCCAATTCAAGGCTGTTCTTTCGGGATAGTAATGTCGAGCGATCTCCCTCTCTTCCTCGCGACGTTTCACCTCCCACGTTGGAAACGTCACGAGGCAGAGAGGGAGATTGCTCGATACGGCTATCCCGAGAGAACATCTCTGAAGAGCAACCATCATGAATCGAGCCTTGAAAACCTTTCATCAGATCTGAATAATTGTTTTGATTCGGGGGCTCTGATTCAGTTGGATTGTTTTATTTTACGTTTGTGGTGAGGTTGTAGAGGGGCGGCACGGTGGCGCAGTGAGTAGTGCTGCCGCCTCGCAGCAAGAGGGTACCGGATTCGAATCTCGGCTCGGATGCCTTTCTGTGTGGAGTTTGCGCGTTTTCTCCCCGTGCCCGCATGGGGTTTTCGTCGGCCACTCCGGTTTCCTCCCCCGGGTTCAAAGACTAAATTGACCCCGGTGCCCTGTGATGGACTGGCGTCCCATCTGGGATATAGCCCTGCCTTGCACCCTGTGTCTGCCGGGATGGGCTCCGGCTCACCGCGACCCTGTACAGGATTAAGCGGTTTCTGACAATGGATGAATGATGTTTTGGCGAGTGGGTGGGAGCTGTTGTTGTGACACTGTGGTCGTTGTTTTTTATAAATCGTTAGTCACTGTAGCATCGTGGCTATCGTCATCATAATAATTTAGACGGTCACCCTTGTCAATGGCCGACGTTACTTTATTTCTTCATCTTTTATTATGTACTAACACGCGTGTGTGCGTGTGCCACAAACGAATGTGTGTGCGCGTTTGCGTGCGCTAATGGTCTGTGTGTTTATCGGAGGTATTTGTGGCAATGAGCACTGGCAGTACGCGCGCGCCTGCGCTTCCGCGCGCCGACGAGCCTTCGACGCTCGGCGTGACGCGGGGTGTCGCGGCGACACCACCGCCACTTAGTGCCGAACGGCGGTTGTTGTTGTTGTCGTTTGTTGGTGGCAAAGGAGCGAGAGCGTGGAGAGTCCCGAGCTGTCGGCGCAGGCGGCGCACGGCCTGGCGCAGGCGTCGCAGCAGCCGCAGCAGCAGCAGGTGATTCCGTCGCAGAGCGACCTCCTGGGCGACCTCCTGAACCTCGACCTGGGCCCTCCGGTCACCGTGCCGTCCGGCCCGCCCTCCGTGCAGATGGGCGCCTACGACCTGCTCGGCGGAGGCCTCGACAGCCTGGTGAGGAGGCGGGTGACGGCGGAACGCTCGCGGTGTCTTCACAAGATGATCAGTATAAATACGGTTTATCACGCGTGGTGCGTATTCAGTTTTGCAGATATTTATTCAAAGAGAAAATTACTCGGTGAGTCGAGCCACGCAGTTTGCCGGTGCCAACCCGCCAGACATTGCGTCGTATAGTCAGTCAGTCATTCTCTGAAACCGCTTAATCCAATACAGGGTCGCGGTGCGTCGTATATATTACGATTTTATCCTTCAACATGGCTATCCACCATGGCTATCCCGCGATTGCAAATGAAGTTATAATAAGATGACCGTTTAGCATCGAATACGTGGAGCAGATTCACGTGTTGGTGAAAAGCCAGTCCCCATTGATTTTTATCTTTATATAAACGGCCAATGACGTTAGCATGCAGTGGAAAATGTTAGCCTATTCCTGCCCGTTATTGATGAAAACCTGTCTTCGTGCCAACATGAATTCCAAGCACTGTAAATAACAAGTTGTCGATAGTCAGTTGGCGTTATGAAATAAACTTAACATGCAAAAATCTATTAATTTAATTAAACTAAAAAAACTCTTGGAAATACAATTTGCGAGTTCATTTCGAGAGAATACCGGAGCCGGTGTACTCAATTCGTCTTCATTCGTGGTCAATACTACTGCACTGTGATGCACAGTGGTAACATCTGTGCCTCAGAGAAACAATGGTCTTGCCCGAGGTGGTTCAATTCCCACTTTGGGCGCCTTTCTGTGTGGAGTTTGTGTGTTCTCTCCCCCTGTTCTGCGTGGCTTTCCTCCGGGTTCTTTGGTTTCCTCCCACAACTTAAAAAAACTCATTAATTAGTTGGCCGATAACATCATAATATATAGGAAGCAGTGTCTAGTGGCAATATGTTGGCACCGGCAAACCGCCTGGCTGCCTCCTCCACCTCTCTGTGCTTTCATCACGCCTCTGAGTCGTTCGCTCGTGAAATGAATACATTTGATATTGAATGAATATGTGCCACGTGTAATAAATAAAAAAATATTGCTAGAAAGGACAAACTGTGACGTTCTGAGCAATGGCCCTAATTCATGGTACATACAATAGCCATCCGTTTGTGTTATGAAGAAGAGCCATCGCTTGAAAGGTCCCATATTAGGCATGACGTCATCATACTTTGAGCCACAGCTATGGCTTGACGTCATTGCGATTATCGCACACTCCTCAAGCAACGGGGTCAAGTGCCGGTTTCACATCGCTCACCCACCTGTGATGACGCCACCCGCATACCGCAT
Source organism: Geotria australis (assembly GCA_036362915.1). Classification (NCBI taxonomy): domain Eukaryota; kingdom Metazoa; phylum Chordata; class Hyperoartia; order Petromyzontiformes; family Geotriidae; genus Geotria; species Geotria australis. The sequence goes on along the minus strand of JAZEWU010000008.1, from coordinate 11,161,917 downwards.
CGCTGACCCGGGTTCTCGCGTGTTGCCGTCACGTCCTTCCTCTCCCACTCTGCTGTGGGTAGCGTTAGTGATTACTTGTTTAGCCGGGAAAGCCACACTCAGTCTGAAGACTCTTTTCCAAGCGGATACTGCATTTGCATGTTTGGCCTACACCAGTTCCAGTGTTCATGTTTTTAGCTATGGGAGGAAACCTGAAAACCCGGAGAAAACCTTTGCAGAGTAGAGGGAGAACATAGAAGCTCAGAAAGGTGCCCAAGTCAGGAATCGAACCCAGGTCCATCGTGCTGATGAAGACAAAGATAAAGGCTGTGGCATTGTTGCAGTGCGCTGTGGGTTTGTATTTATATTTGTTTCTATTCGTGGGTACTTATAATGCAGAAACGCAGCATGTTTTATCAACATTTACAAATCGTCGAAATCTATACTTATTTCAAACTGCCGCTCGTGTTGAGAGATTAAATATTTCATTGACGATTTTCCATGGCAAAAATGCGGGCGTGTGCGTGCGTGTGTTGAGTCGAGTGTATAGTTCCAATCATCAGTATACATGTCAAACACGTGTGGAAGTCAGATGTTGTGCCTTTTGAGAATTATCACTTTTATTTATGAAAGAAATGAAATGCTGCCGCATGAAAGGTTGCGTTATTCCGGGAAAGACGCAGAAAAAGAGGAAGCATTCATTATTTCCAGCGTCTGTCATTTGTAGTCGAGCTTCTGTCTAAAAGTCACGGGGTCACATGACCACGTTTGCCCTAGTTGTTTTCTTAGTTCTTGTCATTTAAAAACATTACGGTTTCTTTGAATTCTGTGCTGTCTTTTTCTCCCCTTTCTCTTTGTGTGGCCTGTGATCTGTGGCCTGTGATCGTTGGTCTGTTCCTCTTGTGTGTCGTGCGTGGCCGTCCTCCGTGTGCGAGTCTGCACGCGCGTCCGAGCGCGTGTCGTTGTGTGCGCATGCGTACTGGCGTGCACGTATGTTTGCGTGTGCACGTCTGTGTGTGTGCGTGTGTAAATATACGTGTGTTCGTCCGTTTGTTTGTGCGTGCGTGTGTACACGCGTGCGTGCGTGCTTTTGCGTGTGACGGACCGTGCGTGTCTGTGCGTACGTCCGTACGCGTTTGTGTTTGCGTGCGTACTTGCACACTTGTGAATACACACGTGTTTATCCGTTTGTTTGTGCGTGCTTACTTTCACGTGTGACGAACCGCGCGTGTCTGTGCGTACGTGCGTGTGTGTCCGCGTGCGTACTTGCGCATTCGTGCTCCGGAGATGGGCGAGGAGAGCGAAGGGGTAGGCGCTCTCTGTCTCTCTCCGTCTCGCGCCCACCGTCCACACCGCCCCTAAGCGTGCCCGCCGCAGTCGACACGGCCGTCGGCTGTCGTTGGCGCCGCGCGTGTTTTCCGATCCGGCCCGCTTGAGTTCCGCTTGCCACCGCGCCACGTGGCAAAGGGAGCTCCTCCTCATCCAGAGCTCATGAACAAACGCGGGTGGCGTGCCCGTGCCGGGAACCGCGATGTCAGGGTGGCACCGCCGCAGTGCAACGTGACGGCGCGTCGATTCGTCCCGATCGGCGTGACCGTCGTCCGTTACTCTGCGTTGAATACCTGCCGACTCTGTCGTTATATCATCACCATGGTTGTTATCATCGTGAGGCTAATTAACAATTAAGGTGTCGCCGCACAAACCTTGTCTCCTAGATGTAAGCCACATTGGCGTGTGCCTATGTCAGTGGTTCCCAAAGTCTGCTAACTTGCTTGGCCGCCGCGGGATATTCCAAATTTTCGATATATGCCATATATTTTCAAACTTTGAGCGCCGTGGAAAAAATCCTGATATACTAAGGGCGCCGGGAACCGAGAAAGTTTGGGAATCACTGGCCTATGTTATCATTGCCACGGTTATCATCTTGAGGCTAATTAACAATACAGGTGTCACCACACAAACCTCGACAAACTCTGTCTCTAGATATAAACACATTGGCGTGTGCCTATGTTTTGACCATTGTAAAATTGCACGTGTAGCCCGTTTGATAATCCGCTGCTGGATGAGGGCCTCCCCACGCTGTTGCTCATGGGGGTTGTTGTCATAACCGTGATCAATGCCAGTCGGTGACGGGCTGAGGCTTTACAAGTGGGAGCATATAAAATACAGTACAATAATGGATTTTACTGCACTGCCCTCTGCTATGCACAATGCAGCACGGCGTAACCGGCATTAAGCGGAAAAAAAAAAGCTTACAAAAATTGCAATATTTAATGATCTGCAGATATGCATTCAAATTGGGTACTTGAAAATTGACGATTCCTCATTAAGGGAAACTTGTCCCGTTTATGAGTCACTTTGAGCTCATAACCAGCAGATCAGAAGGTTTCGATGCAAGGCGGATGTCACCATTCCATTATTGTACTTTTGACCCTGCTTGTAGCACTAACCCTCGCCTCGAACCCATCGCCGCTAACGCTCACCACCGCGAGCGCTTGCCGAGATTCTCCGAAACGCCGCCATTCCGCCTCGCCCACCCTCGCAGTGCGCACGCCAGACCGTGCCGCACCCCGCTCGCTAGCCATCGCAGCGCCGGCGATGCGCTGGCGAGAGGCGGCAAATCGCGAGCCGGGCGACGGCGCCCGCCCGCTCCCGGCTTGCCGGGCCTTCCGTCGCAACGCAGCCGAGACGTCGCCCGCCTTGCGCCGTTTGCCGTCTCCTGCACTGTCCCGCGAGCGGCCGGGCCTGCCGATCGTGAAAGCGTGTCGGATGTCTGCGTGACCTCTCGTCTCGTGTTGTTTTGCCGTTGCAGCTCGGCGGGGACATGGGAGGCACTCCGGCCGTAAGTATTTGCTTCCGTGACGGCGTCGTACGGAGGAGTAGACACGATATGCACGATATACCCAGATATCCTTCCTGATGCGATCCTCCACGATATGCCCAGATATCCTTCCTGATGCGAACCTCCACGATATGCCCAGATATCCTTCCTGATGCGAACCTCCTTCCGTCGGCGGGTCTTCGGATCGTTATTTATCTGGAACCTACCCCCAGACCTGTTCACCAAGGGAGACTTGCAGGAGTGCTATACTGCAGATCTATTCACCAAGGCAGACCCTAGCAGGAATGCTACACTCCAGCTTCCATACATATGGGGTTCATTGGAACACCCATCCACCACGATAAGGTTACAATCCATGGGAGGTAGCGTGAAAAGAGAGGAGGTTGTTAACCGTTTATTTGCTTTATTACCCACATGAAGCGCGAACAGTCTCCTCTCACCTGAGCACCCAATTTAATGTTCTAGCCCCCCCCGCGCGACCCCCCTTATCTAAAACAAAATTAGCGAGACACACCTTCAGCATTAGTGAGCAGGAAGCATGGCGATTGTTGGCGTCTGATTGACGGCCTTTAGAGCCTCTAACCAGCCATTAATCTGCCGTGGCATTTGAGTAATGCGGCTGCAACACCAAGCACCCATTTCCAGTCCCCGATCGCTCGTGAGTTATACGAACGGGTTTTGTTTTGCGTCTATGTAGCGTCTATGTATATTGTGTGTGTGCGCATGTGGGGAATGGACACTGTGCGTGGCCTAAAGGTGCGCCTGGCACAAGTGCCGTGGTGACGTCACTGCCACTTAGTGGCGAACGGCGATTGTTGTTGTTGTCGTTGTTGCTAACAGAATTTGCCCCAGCAGTCTGTGTGTCTGTACGGGTGGTCTTTATATTTTGTGCACGTGTGTCTGCTTCAGATGAGCGGAGGGATGGGGGGTCCCGCTGTGATGCCTGCCTCTCTGGCCGCCCCAGTTGGAGGGGGGCTCGGAGACCTATTTGATCTCGCGGGGGGCATCGGCATGCCCACCGGCACTTACGTCCCCCCTAAAACCGTGAGTCCCTCTGATGTGTTGGGAACTGAAACTGAATCTGTGGGGAGATCTGATCAGTGTCATTATCAACAGCATCAACGGTGGCTTAGCGTAGTTGGCCGACGGCCTGTTATTAATGAGATTTGGCATGCCAGCCGATTTCCACCCACGTTTGTTAGGCTGGCACATGGGCTGCCCTGGCCTGTGGGCGTTGGTACAGTTGCATTGCATGCACACGTGAAAGCTATGCCGCTGAGAATCAACATAATATACTGTGTCAGTAATATACTGTATCAGTATTGTCTTTGTTCTTCAGACGCATCAGCAATATACAATATCAAAAGTAAAGTCGCAAATATAAATGATGATCATGTGTGGAATTCTATCATCAACACTGCGCACAGCTATCACCTTAAATATAAATGCTGTCATAAGCATTATCAGCTCTATAAAGGGTCATCAATATACAATATTATTATCAATGTCAAATATCGTTATCATCATCACTCTTATGTCTCTTCACTGTTTTGTTTCTTCGAGAGTGAGTGTATACAGTGCACGCCAAGAGTTTAAATTATCGTAACCATAACATTATGAGTATCAACATACGTTACAATCGGTATAATCTTCAATGTACAGCAGTGTATCGGTATTATCATAAAATTTACAAATCCTTGTCATGATCGTCGCCACTAGCATCATCATTACCATTAGCTGCGTAACAAATGAAGTACCATTGTAGCATTTTGCATTTGGCCATAATGGCCTTGTACCCATGCAGACCGTACGATAATGTAGCCGGTGCTTAGATTGAGTCGCTACACCGCTGATGATGAATTTGCAGGATTTTGAAACATCTGCACAGGTTTTCATCTTATTAAAGCCGACTGTCACGGGGCGTATTTTACAATGGGGACAAAGTATAATTATTTTGCATGACACCACCCTCCTCTGTACTTTGAAAGGAAATGTCACCGATTATTGAAGGCACCAAACCACAGCTGAAATAGACTTTTATGCAATACAGTCAACTCTCGATTATCTGGGATCATGGGGGGAGAGGCGACCGGTTTGAAACAAACGTGGATTGTGGGAGGAAAGATGTAGAATTTGTATTCCGTCTTTATTTTTCCTTCAAGTAATCTAACACTGAGTCTCCGACCCTCGTTATGACTTAACCTAAATTACCATTGGTATAATCTTGAATACAAGACATTGCATCAATATTATCATAAACTTATGAGCCGCTAATAATTAAACCTGCAAGTGTTTATTTTTTTTCCCACAAGCACTGTTAATCCACAATCCGGATAATCCATGGTGCGTATAATAGATATTAACAATTTCATGTTATTATTACTACAGTTGAAATAATGACCCGTTGGTGTATTTGTACACTGCATTTCTGCAGGACCGTAATGGATCCTTCGAGAAAAGTCTCGTGAATGTAAGACCATGGGAAAAACGGTGCTGCGATTTTTGGCACATGGTTCTCGGCTTGACAAATGATTCTTCAAATATATATTTTTGGGGGGGTAACTGTTGTATTTTGGCTGTCCCAAACCCTCTTGATTATGTAAATTTAAAGCAAGCTCAACAGCTATGTAAGAGGCAGGCGGGCTTGTAACGTAAGGTGAAACGCGATTCAGAGTGTCTTCCTGTTCAAGAGAGCGTTGGCAATGACGGCGCTCGTTATTACTTTCCTTTTGTGGCTTTTACTGTATCGCGGGGGTTATTTTTGTTTTAAGCCAATCCAACACAACCGCGGGAAATTTTACAACGCTACTAATAGTGAAAACAAGCCGGCCCTGCTTTTCCCAGTCTTTAAGGCAAAAGGGCCTGTGTCCCCGTATTTGAGTTACTTTATTAGATATATGTTAAACCGCGCCCGGCCACCGCACAATAGCGGTGGTGAGATGGCGAACGCTGGGTAAAAACAGGGCTGGCTTCTATCACCGCTTCCACCCCCACCGTTGCAGTTTCACGCTGTCGATGAAGCGTTGTGTATCCACCTTCAAATACGTTGGTGTTGCGTGCTACGGTTTTTTAAAAACGTAAAATCCTGTTGTTCACCACCATCCTCGCTACCGGCCCCGCCATCGCACTCAAGGAACGGAAACGCGTTCTTACACTTGCGGTGCGTTTTTTTGTTTGTTTTGGTTTTGTCGGTTTTCTCGTTCCCGTCGCTCCTCCACAGATGTGGCTGCCGGCCGTCAAGGCCAAGGGCCTGGAGATCCAGGGCACGTTCTCGCGCCGCCAGAGCCAGATCTACATGGAGCTGTCCTTCACCAACAAGGCCCTGCAGGCCATGACTGACTTCGCCATTCAGCTCAACAAGAACAGGTGTGCGGCACCGTAGCGCCGACGCTCGCCGAAGGAGGAAGGGAAAATGTCGCGCGCGATCGACGCTCTCCCGGCCAAGTGGTGACATCTGCGCCTCCTCGCAGAAAGAAGGTCCTGCCCGAGGTGGTTTGAGTCCTGCCTCGGGCGCCTTTCTGTGTGGAGTTTGTGTGTTCTCTCCCCCTGTTCTGCATGGGTTTCCTCCATGTTCTTGGTTTTATCTCACAACTTAAAAAAAAAACACTCAATAATTAGTTGGCCGATAACATCATACTATATAGGAAGCATTGTGTTGCAATATGTTGGTGCTGGCAACCCGCCTGGCTAACTCATCCGCCTCTTTGCGCTTTTCTCACTACACCTGTGAGTCGTGAGAACGAATACCTTCGACATTGAATGAATATGTGCCACGCAGCGTTATACATATAACATTATTATCATTAATGTGCTGCCAACGGTGTTCCTTGTTCCGGGCTATCCCTAATGATGAAGCAAATTCCGATGAGCTCTATTAAAAGTAGACATGATATAACAACACTACCTCTAAGAAGCTTTCTGAAGGGACAAGTCTTTTAAACGTGATAATGTCTTAACCCAGTGGTTCCAAAACTTTCCCGGTTCACGGCGCCCTTAGTGTATCAGGATTTTTTCCACGTTGCCCAAAGTCAGAAAATATATGGCATATATTGAAAATTTGGAATATCCCGCGGCGCCGCTGTGAGTTAGCTGCAGGGCCCCGGAGCGCCGCGGCCCACGCTTTGGGAACCGCTGTCTTAACCAATCAGCCCTGCTTATATCTCACACCGACGGTGCTTGCTGTCAACCTCCTCCTTCCCCGTATCGTCCCTCGCTCCGTCCTCCCCTCTCTGTCCACCCTTCACTCGCCCCTACCACCATCGCCACCCATCGCTCGTCTCTCCAACGTTTCGCCGACCGACCGCCCGCCGCGTGGCACCGTCCCTCGATCTCCGCGTGGCCAGCTTTGGCGTGGTGCCAGCCTCCCCCCTGCAGGTCCACGCGCCGCTCATGCCCAACCAGTCTATTGACGTATCGCTGCCGCTCAACACGCTGGGTCCCGTCATGAAGATGGATCCGCTCAACAACCTGCAGGTAACGCCGCGGGCGCCACATTGCCGGGTGGTCTGCTGCCCGCCGTCGCTCGCCGTCGCCCGCCGTCGCTCGCCGTCGCCCGCCGTCGCCCGCCGTCGCCC
>JAZEWU010000008.1:11138567-11154510 GCA_036362915.1 Geotria australis | reverse complement strand
ACCCGCCGTCACCCGCCGTCACCCGCTGTCACCCACCGCCCGCTGTTACCCGCAATTGCCCGCCGTCACCTGCCATTGCCCGTTATCACGTGCCACCCACCGTTACCTGCTATCGCCCACTATTGCCCGCTGTCACCCGCTATCGCCCGCCGTCACCCGCTATCGCCCGCCGTCACCCTCTATCGCCCACCGTGACCCGCTATTGCCCGTCGCCCCACCTGTGTGGACGTGTCTCGGCCGAGTACGGAACGATCAGGTGGCGTGTTAATCGTTGGGCTATTCAGGTCTCCAAACTGGGCGTGAAAGGATTGGGTACTTAGTGACTCAACTTGGCCGCTACTAATTGAGCGCTTTACGTCTTACTGTTCGCCTTGGAGTGATTAGGAACTGAATGTCTCGATGCTATGTGTGTAATAATGAGAAATGTCGTCTCTCAAAACCAGGAATTGAATGTTTCAATTCTGCTCGTAACAATTAGGAATGGAACGTCTCCAAATGTTATGCCAGATTTTTCAACTCCGATAAAAAAATATCTCCGTAATATTTCCTGAATCATTTATTCAGGAATCGAGTATTTATATTAATGCCAATTGTATTGCAGTGTTATGTCTCGGCTGAATGGAGTTTTCAAAAAAGTTGAAATGGCACACAACAAACTACAAATGATACAAAATAACAAGACCGTAAACATTTTATTAAAAAAATGTATTCTTCAAATGAATTGCTGAATCGTGACAATTCATCTCATTGACGGGGAGACGAATCATCGCTTGCCTCGTAACAATGTGTCAATCCATTAACATATCCTTACTCTTATAATGCATGCAGAAAATGTTTAAAAATGAAAATCTTATTTCCTATCTTTTACACGCAGAGAGATACGTATTATCAGTAATATTTGGACGTACTCTCAGCCACGAGAAGCGCTTAAACAAAATATCCAGATCCTGCCTGCGCAGCGTGTCCCGGTTTCTGACGGCTGATGCTGAGCTACGGGAGGAAGGGAGCAAGGCTTAACGTAAACCTCGCTACAGTCATTTACATCCGTTTATTTCTCAGCCGCACGTCACGTGTCTCTACTTTGAGGGCATCGTCCAAGGAGTAGGCTGTGTTCCGTTTGATAAAACGACGCGAATGTCTTCCTGGCGCGTTTATGTCTTTGCGTTCCACTTGTACCTGTTCCGTTGATGGACAGCGTAATGACGGAAAAGTGAGCTCGCCAGCACGGGCTGACATCGTCCACCATTATTTTGTTCAAGCGTCTTATTTTTTTTATTTAATATATATTTAATATAAATATGCGCGGTGCCAGATAACGGTTAATTGTGGTGCGGGAGCGACTCGTCCGTTAAATTGGGGATTAAAATGCCATCGTCGACCTCTGATCCCGGCACGTTAACCCCCGTCTGGCGACGAGAACGTCAGGAGTCGGTGTGAGAACCGACGCGCCGGTTCAAGGGCACCGTGCCGCCCAGCGCAGTTGCTCCCGGCTACACAGAATAAAAATAACCTCACGTCTAATTTGCTGTCTTGCTTGGGATGTGGATAGTAAATATCTCATCTCATTGTCAGAAACCGCTTAATCCTGTACAGGGTCGCGGTCAGTTGGAGCCTATCCCGGCAGACACAGGGCACAAGGGAGCGCTATACCCCTGATGGGACGCAAGTCCATCACAGGGCACTGACGGCAGAAAATACATAGAATATTTTGGCGAAATAATGACATTGTTAGGAGCACGATTAGAGTAATTTTAATATGAAGCGTGTCGGTCTTCTGTCACTGATGTCTTTGCAGCATTTTGCTGCCACGAACAATCGAGGTATTGTTGGAGGTATGGAGGAGCCCATCCGGGAAACGCGAGGCACACATTCATTTTAACTAGACTTTATTATAATACGCACTTCACCCGTAAATCGGGTTAAGTTTGCTTCTGCGCCAACCTGGGCTCAAGGCGATGGCCATCACGCGAGCGTTCCGGTCATCGCCGGGTTCCGTGCCTGCTGTAGCGAAGGCGTGTGATGGAGGGGCGGTGGCACAGTGGTTCGCGTTATGCTGGGCTACAAACCTGGCTGAGACCCGAGTTCGAATCCTGCTCACGGCCAACACCACTGACGATTTTCTGAAATGGTCCTGGGCCTCCCCTAGGTCGATTCCGCCTCAGATGAGTACCTAGTGTGGTGTGTAAACATCGCCACTAGAGAGACAAAGGCGGCCGGGCGTGGTGCTGGCCACCCACCCCCTCGTGTGCCGTGTCGGCCTTCATTGGTGCTTGCTAACGGCACTTGCCCCTACGGTCTGTTGAGGCTATACGGGGTCTCTTTCTCTTTGTTTTTCCGTCTGCTGTCGCCGTCGCCACGGCCGTGAGCTTAACGCGGCATGCAGCCTCAAGTCCTGCACCGTGTCTCTAAATCGGACGTACGTTTGAATCCTCGTATTGGGGTGTCTGCAGACCGAGCAGGGGGAGGAGGGAGACGGGTGTCGCGACCCCATCACTTCTTCGTGCCTTTTCAAGAAATGATTCCCAGCGGAGCGCTTTGTTTCTGTGTCTGCGTGCGCACGCGTGACGCCACGGCGATGCGTGAATGTCGAGCCGGGGGCAAGTCGCCGCCTCTAGCGATTTGAGTTATTAATGGTTGCAATTGAAGGCTGTTCTTTTGGGATAGCCATGTCGAGCGATCTCCCTCTCTCCCTCGCGAATTTTACCTCCCACGTTGGAATCGTCACGAGGGAGAGAGGGAGATTGTCCAATACGGCTATCCTGAAAGAACATCTCTGAAGAGCAACCATCATGAAAACCTTTAATCAGATCTGAATAATTGTTCTGTACCGTCAGTTGGGGTTTTTTATTTTTTATTTTAAATTTTTGGGGAGGTTGCAGAGGGGCGACACGGTGGCGCAGTCAGTAGTGCTGCCGCCCCCCAGGAAGAGGGTCCCGGATTCGAATCTCGGCTCAGGTGGCTTTCTGTGTGGAGTTTGCATGGCCTCGGTGCCCTGTGATGGACTGACGTCCCATCCTGGGTATATCCCTGCCTTGCACCCTGCGTCTGCCAGGATAGGTCCCAGGCTTACTGCGTATAGGATTAAGCGGTTTCTGATAATGGTGCGGTTGTAGCACCTTTAGTGGCTTCCAGGGTTGGTGTGAATTAATTTTATTCAACCATATTTTGCGGCAGCCGTGACACCCTGCGCTAAACTACATTTGCAGCGGAATTATGCTTTCCGTGGCGACAAAACTAGACTGTCGCCAAACGTGGCGTTTGCCAGTGACTGCAGCTCAGCGGTGAGTCTCGGCCAAGGTGGAACCGTGACGAGTCGTTCAGCTTTCGTCTAACAGATTTATTCCGCGGCTGTCCTCATTATTTTTGAAGTAGTGAAAGGGCAGTTTGAGGCTGCGCTGCAACAAAATAATAATAATAATCAGAAGAAGAATGTCCTGTATTTATTAAGGACGGTCGTCTCGCCGAGTCCCATGATACCTCTTGTAATTAGGATGATTTGATGGGGGTGGGGTGGGGACGTTTGGCCAGTTTTAAATATCTATTTTATTGCGGGGGGGGGTCAAGGTAGAAGCGTTCACGTCGCGATCCCTGTCAGGTAATACTTGGTACTGCCTGCGAATTCTACCAAACACTTCGAGGCCGAGCTGAAAGACAACGATGTCCAGAGGCTGACCATCGTGCTTCGAAGAATCGCAAAGAAGAAGATTGCGGGGGTGGGTGGAGGAAACTGTTGCTTGCCGGGAAACAAACTCGCGCTGAGCAAAGACGAACACTCAACACTCAGCGGTAGATAGCGTCGCATCCTACTTGCTGTGGTATCGTTAATACCTCCCTCCTAGGCTGGCAGCTCGCATGTATTACAGTACATTGTTATTACTATTATAAGTGGCCATGTGCTGTAAGGTGGAGCTTAAATAATAGAAAAGAAAAATGCTGATTTTCAAAGGTCTTACCCCTTAGAACCTGTTCCACCTTGGGTAAAAATACTTGCAAAAAAGTAGCTCAATCGCCGTCTCCTCCCTCCTCTCATTGCTGTCCCACTTGCTCTGTTTGTCACTCTTAACGCGTTATCTGGCTTACTGGCTCAGCCCATATTCCCTACCTATGTCTCACTGTTGCTGGCTCGCTACTTACCGCTCTCGCTGTTGATCTGCCCCTCTCGCACTGCCTGTCACTCACCTCCTGTAATCATCTCTATGGGGGTCAAGGTAGAAGCGTTCACGTCGCGATCCCTGTCAGGTAGTACTTGGTATTGCCTGCGAATTCTACCAAACACTTCGAAGCCAAGCTGAAAGACAACGATGTCCAGAAGCTAGCCATCGTGCTTCGAAGAATCGCAAAGAAGAAGATCATCTCTATTGCTTGCTGGCGGTCTTACGCTTGCACTGACTCTGGTTCCTCACTGGCTCTCCTGCTGTCTCTCTTGCTGCCGTTCTCTCCTGCAATGCTTTCTCTCACTCTCTTGTTCTGTCTGGGTCTCCTCCTCCTTGCCGTCACTCCTTGTTGCACTCTCCGACTCGCTGTCCGACTGGCTCTGCGTGTCTCCGTCTCGCACCCCGTCCCACCGTCTCTCCGTCGCGCTCTCTCGCTCTGCTTCCAAGTCTCGCTCCGTGTCCGCGTCTCTTCTCACCGGCTCGCGCATTTCTCACTCCCGTGCCGCCTCTCTCGCGATCTCGCCTGCTGCTCGTGCGCCGCTTCTTCGCTCTGCTTCCAAGTCTGGCTCCGTCTCTCTCGGCAGCTCCACGCATTGCTCACTATCGTGCCGCCTCTCGCTTGCTCGCTGCTCGCTTGCTCGCGCGCTGCCACGGTCCGCCCGCCTCCCTGCCCGCCGATCGCCGCGGCTCCCCGTTGTTCGCGAGATGAGACGCCACGCCCACCCCCAGCCATCGCCGCCCACGCGATGAGAACTCTGAAAGGCGGCGGCGGCCCCTTTGAGTTAACGTCGTTCGCCGTTCCGCAGCCTCGCCGTGCCAGATATTAGCGGGAAATTACGTGACGATTGGCTTCATTGTCGCCTACTTACTCCTTGAATGTTCTCGTGACGGATTTCTTTTATTTCTGCGGATTTTTTTTTTTCACGTAGAGACGCGGTTATTATTCTTGGCGGGTTGGCGCGGCCCATGCACCCACCTGCCGCTCGCGATGTGGCGCGTTCGGTGGGTTGGGGCCGCCGCGGGAGAGATTCTCTGTCGTCTCCGTAACGACGTTTAACAAGCGCGGGCCTGGTTTCGGCGCGTTTACCCGGGACTCGGAGGTGCCAACCGAGGTGATAAATAGTATTATATCATGTTCCATACATCCATTGTCAGAAACCGCTTAATCCTGTACAGGGTCGCATTGAGCAGGATCCCATCCCAGCAAACACAGGGCGCGAGGCAGAGCTATCCCCTTGTATGGCACGCCAGTCCATCATAGGGTACTGGGGGAACTTAGTCCGTAGGTCAATTAACCTATGCAGCAGCATGTCTTTGGATTGTGGGAGGAAACCGGAGTGCCCGGCGAAAACCCTTGCGGACACGGGGAGAACATCATGTTGATTATTAATATTTACGTTTCGTTATTGCGATTGATATGTTTGGTAAATGATTCCGTTTTTAACCTTTCAAACGGAGTCTTCATTTCTCTGCGCGTTGTAATTTGTCCGTTTGGCACTACTTCCTCAAAGCTCACTCGTCCTTGAAAGCGATATCTATCGCATCGGGCTGTGAAAACAAGTAATCGTCAGCCCTTGGTCCAGGAGTTTGATTTCCTTCATCCTATTTCGATCCTCGGAGTGGAGAAGTATGGCTGTCATCACGCACAACCCTGGATTTACTCTGTATTTACACCATGGATTATACGTGGATTACACCGTGGTACCTGCCTCTCCACATAAAGTGTGGCCGGGGTTCCCTCCCTGTAAGATTAGAGACACACAGAGAGAGACTCGTAGTCCGTCATTGTGGGCATTGTCGTTATACCAAGCTAAACCATGCCGCGGTCCGTGTGGTTCGGGGAAGGGGTGGGTCCAAGATTTGGCACTAATGTGTGCCGCGGGCAGGAATCGATCTGTCGGCTTATTGCAGAGAAAGGCCCATTAAGCAAAGAAGCTCTTTTTCAACGGTGACCCGGCCAACACGGCTGAGTGCGTTACACCGGGAGGCAGTGTTTACCTGGGAGGCAGTGTTTGCCTGCGTGGCACGGCTGGTGTGACGGGAGTGAGCGTGATGCGTGGGTACAGAGCGGTTTACAAGGGATGCATAGAACAGAGCAGGGACATTTTGTAAATATGACTAATGCATAATAATAATAAAATAATGACAACCATAACTATGTACAATGTCTCGAACACGGGTCACAGACAGGGTTCGTAGCACAGGGCGTTGTGTACAACGCCACAGCGTTTCACCCCGCATTGACGTCTAACGGTGTGAGAAATAACTCGCATTTCATTGACAAAGACAAAGTTCCCATATAGCCTTAACAGACTGTATGGTCCACTGCCGTTAGCAAACACCTTTGAAGGTCGACACGACACACGCGGAGGTGGGTGACCAGCACCACGCCCGGCCGCCTTTGTCTCCCTAGTGGCAATGTTTACACACCGCACTCGGTACTCATTTGAGGCTGAGTCGACCTAGGGGAAGCCCAGGAACGGTTCAGAAAATCATCACTGGTGTTGGCCATGAGCGGGATTCAAACTCAGGTCGCCGAGTTTGTAGGCCAGCATGCTAAGCACTGAGCCACCGCTCCCCATCTCATTGAAACAGGACACACTGCAGAGGGAAGCATGAAATGCAAGCACAGCCTTGTGGTTTTCACACAAGATTAACTTCCGAGTTCTGACGGTGGCAAGACTCGCGGCCTTTCTTTTAAGATTGGCAGTAAGGATGATGGTCGCCTCCTGCTGGGCGGTCCAACCTCGCGTGCCGCTATAAATACCGGGAGCTTGTGGTGTTGGTTTTTAATAATTGCCTTGATATGTCGCCCTGTCCTACGCTGGGTGTCTTGTTCATTTTTAAAAGCCGGGAAGGACAGCTGAAGGTTACTTTCTGACCGTAATAGCAACGCAGTGGACGCTGGATATAAGCACAGTGCGCCGCCGCAAGGTGGCCATATTTGTTATTGTCTAGGTCTCAGTCTGTGTTTGGGTGTCGAGCAGCTGGTTGGTTTTCGTTTACAAACCGTTAGAACATCTCAGGGCACCGGGACAATTAACGTAGGTAGCAGCATGTCTATAGCCTCTGGGAGGAAACTAAAACCCACACGGACACAGGAAAAACATGCAAACGCCACACAGAAAGGTACCTGAGCTTGGGATCTAACCCAGAGGACCTTCTTGCTATGAGGCGGTAGCGCTACTCACCGCTACGCCACCTTGCCGCCCAAATCGAACTCGCGTGGCCACGTTTATAGCGAATCTAAACCAAGCAAGCTCTGATCGTCGACGCCCTCTGCCCCGTGACCCGTGTCGCCGACAGGTGGCCGTGAAGAACAACATTGACGTGTTCTACTTCAGCTGCCTGGTGCCGCTCAGCGTGCTGTTTGTGGAGGACGGCAAGATGGGTGAGTGGCCCACAGCACCGCCCGACACCTCGCCATCTTCACAACAACGGACGTTCTCACAGCAAACGGAATCCTCCCACGGGACGAAACGCACATCGCCAAGCGTTGCAGAATCCACAGCGACCACGACAACCGCCATTTGCCACGAAGTGGCGGTGACGTCACCACGGCACCTGTGTCAGGCCACATCAAGTGTCAATCATTAATAATAATTTTACATTTATATCGCGCACATATTCATTCATTGTCAAAGGTATGCATTCGACGAGAGAACGACTCGGAGGCGCGAGGAAAGCGCAGAGAGGCGGAGGAGGCAGCCAGGCAGTTTGTCGGCGCCATATTGCCATACACTGATTGCTATATATTATGATGTTATCGGCCAAATAACTAATGTTATCGGCCGACAGGAGGTCATGAGAAAGACCCAGGTGTCATGGTCTGCCTGACCGAGAATCCACGCGCACACACACGTGCACGATTCATCTTGTTCCTTAAAAGGTAAACAAACCGATGCCTCTGTGGTTCTCCGAGCGACTGACTGTTTGCCCGTCCTCAGGAATGAAATAGGTGTGTATTATTACAGCATAAAAATACCCAGTGAGCTTGCAAGCCCTTTTCGGGATTCCTGCGACACAACAAACGCACTACTTAACAAAATAAACACGTAAAAAAGAATAAAAATAACACATTATGATAATAATAGCATTTATATTGCGCCTTTCACCCGAGGGTCACAAAGCGCTGCACAAAGCTGCAGAGAGAACGACATGTCAACAACAACAGAGCACGGAAAATCAGCATTAACCAAACAAAAACAAACAAATAATAACATGCCACACGCGCGTCGTTGTTCTGTGTTCTGTGTGCGCCTCAAGGTCGCTACTGTACTAACGTCTCGTTCGTTCCGGTTTTTTGTGTGGCTATGTTGTGTTTGATGCAACGAAGCCGGCATTGCCCAAAACATCCCATTGAATCGCAGTGACCTTCAGATTCACCTTGTTGCGGTTATTGAAATGATTTGAGAGGCATACCGTATTCCATTTCAAGCAAACTGTTTTATAAAAATGTTGCACCGGTGTGTTTCAGTTCGGATAAAAATGACAAATGCCGGCACAACAAAAACGAGCGTCGCTTGCATAAATGCTGCTGTCGTGTTTAATAACCTTATCGTTTGAAAACTTTTATTTGTCACCCATTGCCAATTGGCTAGTATACATCCGTAAAATGTCACGCAAACAGGTTTTTGCGACGAAAAAATATGAAGGCTTTTGTGTAACGTTCAGTGCACAAAATAGTTAATTCGCTAAGACGTTCGGTGGAAAACACAGGCAGTGAGCCAGGCAGTATTCTGTGACTAAAGCGTTTTGAGGGCCCGCGGCCAAATATGCTGAGCATTTACACTAGCTACCCACCCTCGCATCTGCATGGCCTGCTGCTGTTCAGGAAACAGAACGGCCTGTTTGTTTTTATATGAATAATCATCATCCACTATGACGTCTATCCACTGCTGGATGAAGGCTTCCCCAAGCCGTTGCAATGCGACAATTTATCACCTGCACACGAGTCCATTTCTAATCGCCCCGCATCACCACTCGGCCACGTTCCCTGTTTGGGCTGCCTCTCCGCCATTAGTCTCGACCGCTGACCCGCCATCTCATTTAGTGGCGGTCACGCCCAAGCATCCTTATTAACGGCAAAAGTATATTTTACGGCCCGTTTCTATGACCGTTATCAACTTGTACTGATGTAGGTTTTCACTGCTCCATTTGTGATGGTTGCTTTTCAAAGCTTTTCTTTCGGGATAGCCGTGTCACTGAGCGCTCCCCCTCTCCCCTGCGACGTTTTGCCTCCCATGTTTCGCCTCGGCTTGTAATGTAAAAGTTGCAACGTTTAATTACGGCGCTAAAGGGAGCGCACGCGTTTGGTTAACGAGGGTGTGCGTTCGTAACTTTTCAAGTGAAATAGCCAGAACTTGCCTGTTAACTTCACGCACTGTGGACACATTACAATAAGAGTGCTTACACACACTGGAGCAAACCCTATTGAGTCGCCATTTGGAATTTAATAATTCCCCCTCCAAAGCGTTTATACCATTTTGGGGTTAACATTAAATGAAACACATTTATTTATTTTTACTGCGTTATTCGTAATGGGGTTTGTTCTTATCATGCACCGTTTAGTTTGCTCTATTTGCCTCAATTTAACATTGGCATGTAATTACCATTTGCATATAATTTGATGTGAATCATAAATAGTTAATTCTCACATATGCACGGTTCGACGTGTGTATCGCGAGCTTATGGATTGGTCTTGACTGTAAGCCTGAACCCGTTTCAAACGCGGCCGTCAGGTTTGCTGTGAACCGGAGCCTATCCCGGCAGACTCAGGGCGCAATGCAGGGCTATAGCCTGGATGGAACGCCAGTCCATCACAAGGCATTGGGGGGCAATTTAGTTTGCAGGCCAATTAAGCTATGCAGCAGCCTGTCTTTGAAACTGTGGGAGAAAACCGGAGTGCCCTGCGAACACCAACGTGGCCACAGAGAGAACATGCAAACTCCACACAGAAAGGCACCCGAGCCGGGATTCGAACCCGGAACCTTTTTGCTGTGAGGCGGCAGCGCTACTCACCGCTACGCTACCGTGGCACCCGTCGTACATCCTAAAAATCGCCACCGTGAAAACCCTCCACAGTTGCGTCGCAAAAGCCCGCCCATCTCGCCCCCCCAGATTTGTTCACCAAGGGTGGCCATACCCAGGAGGTGCTAGACTCCAGGTGACACAGCTCTGGGGTTCATTGGAACAAGCAAACCCCTCCACAGCGATTATGTCCCTGGTGTAAGGATTTACATGTTAGGTGGAGCGGGGGCTTGGTCTGCCTTCCTCTGTCTTCCTCACCCACATACTCGTTCCCCGGTACTTGGGTCCCCTCCGCCCCGTAGGCCCCGGAGCAGTCGCACCGGCCGCGCACCGCTCGCCGTTCTTTCGCGCCGTTTCAATGCAATTCAACTTTAATGTCAATTCTGCCATATGTACAGGATATATAGAGGTTCGAAATGCCGTTTCTCTCAGACCCCGTTGTTGGCATATACATGGACTGGAACACAACAACAAGGGTTTAAAAAAACTAGGATAAAAAAAAACAAAATACTTTTAAACATGTTTCATATTTAGCTAAGCTGGGGGTCGGGGGGGACAATAACAAGGCACAGATCTAGAACAAAAACTAAAATTACAACAAATATAGTGCACGTAGAACTAATATTGTGCAGATATAGATGAAAAGATGTGCAAATAATGTGCCATCTACAGAACAAGTAGTTAGCAGCAGTTTTTGTAGTGTTCTGGACAAAGTGGTTAGTGCCGAGTGTAGGTGTGTGTGCGTGACGATTTTCCGAACCGGTCCTGGGCCTCCCTTAGGTCGACTCAGCCTCAAAATGAGTACCTAGTGCGGTGTGCAAACATTGCCACTAGGGAGACAAAGGCGGCCGGGCGTGGTGCTGGTCAGCCACCCCTCGTGTGCCGTGTTGACCTTCATAGGTGCTCGCTAACGGCACTTGCCCCTACAGTTTGTTAAGGCTATACGGGGGATCTTTGATCCTTTGATCTTTGATCTGTATATAAAAGTTCTCATGGCTGGTGCTGTTGGATGTGTAGTGGGTGGGATGGCTAAGTGACAGTCCAGACTTTTTGGAGGCAGAGGGGGCAGAGTTCAGCATCCTGACAGCCTGATGTATAAAGCTGTTCCCGTCGCTCTCCGCGCCGGCACCGATCGAGACCGTTCGTGTTTGCTCAGCGGCGGCCTCCGTAATTGGTCTCTGGAGGGCGCTGCCCAGGAGGTGCGGCACGCGTGGCGAGGAATCCGCCGGATCTTCGTGGAATTTAATAAGTGGGCGCTTCCATGCCGGGCGGGAAGGCGGGCGGGCGGGCATGGATCGATAGATGTTCATTATTACAGCAGAAAAATACCCAGTGAGCTTGCAAGCTCTTTACGGGATTCCTGCATTGACAAAAACATGCGAATTGACAAAAATACATAAAAATAAATAAAAATAACAAATTAACCAAACCAAAAAAATAACCATTTACATACAGCATTGCACATAACTGATCAAATAAACAAGTAAAAATACGGTTATGCATCGCGATGGGACAAACTAAAATAAATTATAGATCACTTATTCAACATTGAGAGGGAACAAGTGCAACATTTCAAACACAAATCAATCACAACTGGGCAGAAATTGTATTTATTACTGGGATCTAAGGTTAGTCTTTGACGGTAGTGACTGTAGCTTTAACCTCAAAGCAATATTGTTCCAAAAACGTGGCGCAGCTACAAAAGTGAAAATTGAAGTCGGCATTTCCGATTCCTGGAGACGGGCTCCCCCCGGAGCCTCTCCCGTCTACGGTGGGTGAAGCGTTTTAGAGGGAAACCTTCCTCTGGGAGACCGTGCTCGTTGCTAGAGTGGGCGGTGAGTCGTTTAGGAACGTAACGTTTGTATCCGTTCCTACGCTCACGGTATGTTTATTGTTGAATGCGCTTCAGAGAAATGGTGATTACAAAAGGGAAAGCAACTGTGTAGATTGTATGTAATGAGCTCTTGTTGCCACCCATTGCAGCTACGAGAGGCTGTGCTATTTACCAGTGTTGAAAAAAAAATGTTGATTTTTTTGATTTGTGAGCCTGAATCGTGACAATTTATCGGGTCTCCGAGGGCGGCGAGCCTCATTCCAACCCTAGCGCTCGAGCGTGTCTGCCGGTATGTGTGTTTGCTTTTCTGCTATTGTGGAGAACGGCTGTGCATCAGTTATGACCAAGGGTGGTCTGAGTTCAATTCCCGTCCATAGCTAACATCGGCGGGGAGTGATATTTAAACCTGTTCTGGGCCTCCTCTGAGGTGACACTGCTGTAAAGGAATGTGGTGCAGTGTGTAAACGCGTCTGTGGGGGTTTGAGTGTATTCCCCGTGACATCCTGCCAGAAAATAATTAGTCACTTCACACGGCTTCGAAGTTATCCTCAATAACGTAGCACTGCTGCTCATGGTCGCCGTACATTTGCGTCTGCGGTTATTATTATTTGACGTTTATTATTATTATTGAGAAAAATACCCAGTGAGCTTGCAAGCGCTTAACGGAATTCCTGCGACACAACAAACACGCGAATTGACAAAAAATAATGAAAATGGAAAAAAAAAAATGACCAAACAATAAAAATAACCAATTAGTCCTGCTGCACTATAGTTAGTCGTTTACTTTGCTACGAAAACCCAAGCAAGCCAGGTTCAATTCCCAGCCATGGCTGATGTCACTGGTGAGTGGATTGGTCCAGGCCTACCTAAGGTCGACACTGCTCTAAAGGAGAACTCGTTTCTGTTTGTAAACATCAGCACCGGGGGAGGCAAGGTGGCCTTGTGTGTTGTGTTGCCCACATCACCCCCCTCTCTAACGCCGTTTCAAGCCAGCATAGGTGCTTGCTAAAAGCACTTACTCATCCATCCTTTGTCAGAAACCGCTTAATCCTGCACAAGGTTGCGGTGAGCCGGACTCTATCCCGCCAGACATAGGGCGCACGGCAGGGCTATAACTATGGTGGGACGCCGGTCCTTCACAGGGCGCCAGGGGCAATTTAGTCCGCAGGCTAATTAACCTATGCAGCAGCATGTGTTTAGCCTGCGGGAGCAAACAGGAGTGCCCGGCGAAAACCCACGCGGACACGGGTAGAACATGCAAACTCCACACCGAAAGGCACCCGAGCGGGGATTCGAACCCGGGTGTTCTTGGTTTGCGGCGGCAGCGCTACGCACCGTGCCACGCTACACTTATTCCAGCAGTCTGTCTGTTAAAGGCAACGGGGGGAACATTTGTCTTTTGTCCATCTAGGTTGTTGTTATGAGGCCGCCACGTTATGATCGCAGCGATCGTATGTTTGAACGTTTGAATCCCAGCCACACAGTCCGCACCGTGGCTTCAGGTGCACGCCAAACCGCCATCGACGCACCAGTTAGTGTGCCGTTGCACTTTAAGTGCCCGTTAATTCTCAGCGGCTCCTTGACACAAAGCCAATGTCTTAATCCATGGCCCCTTTTCAACAACGCAGAACAACCGGCCATTAATCATTATACGAGCGCGCCAACATTTCACTTCGCTTGCTCCCCGGCTGACCCGCCTCGTTGATGCGCCAGCTCGTTCCCTAGCGCGCCGTATTCTCCGCGGGTGGTTTATGCGTGGGGTTGACTTCATGGAGGGCGGCACGGTGGCGTAGCAGTGAGTAGCGCTGCCACCTCACAGCAAGCAGGTTCGAATCCCGGCTCGGGTGCCTTTCTGTGTGGAGTTTACATGTTCTGCCCGTGTCCGCGTGGGTTTTCGCCGGGCACTCCGGTTTCCTACCACGGTTCAAAGACATTCTGCTGCATAGGTTAATTGGCCTGCGGACTAATTTGGCCCCGGTGCCCTGTGATCGACTGGGGTCCCGTCATGGGTATAGCCCTTCCTTGCGGCCTGTGTCTGCCGGAATAGGCTCTGGCTCACCGCGACTCTCTACAGGATTAAGCGGTGATGCGGGCACTGTACTGGTCCGTGGTAGTGAAGCGGGAGCTTGGTCCTAGGACAAAGCTCTCGGTTTACAGGTCAATCTACGTCCCTATTCTCACCTATGGTCATGAACTTTGGGTAATGACCGAACGTACGAGATCGTGGATACAAGCGGCAGAAATGAGGTTTCTCCGCAGGGTTGCTGGGCTCATTCTCCGTGACAGTGAGGAGCACAGAAGTCCGGGACAACCTCGGAGTAGAGTCGCTGCTTCTTCGGATTGAGAGGAGCCAGTTGAGGTGGTTCGGGCATCTGGTAAGGATGCCCCCCGGAAGGCTCCCTCGGGAGGTATTCCAGGCGCGGCCCACCGGGCGGAGACCTAGAGGCCGACCTAGAGGCCGACCTAGGACACGTTGGAGGGATTATATCCTTCGGCTTGCCTGGGGAACGGCTGGGAATCCCCCAGGAAGAGCTGGAATCGGTTGCTGAGGAAAGGAATGTCTGGTCCACTCTCCCCGATTTGACCCGCGTCTCGTCTCGCGACGGTTCGCTCGGCCTGGCAGCCCGTCACGTGCAGTCGGCGCCCGTGCGTCTCCTACCCGCACCGTCGTTCCCTCTCGTGCCCGCCAGCCCGCCGCCCTCCGTTCCTCCTCCCGGGGCTTGAGAGGGTAAGAGGGGTGAGATTAATGCGGAGCGTTCGTCAGCCACGGTGTGACGTGTTTCATCTGTCGCTGCCCGCCTACCGTCACCCCCCCCCCCAGCCCACAGTGGTTTGCTTTCGCACGCCTGCCGCCCACCCCGCCGCTCGCGAGCGTCATACGTCTTCCACGTGCCCGCATCTCATCCTGTAGAGTGCCACAGCCGTTGGCCTTGTGTGCGAGCGTGTAATTGAGCCCTCGGGACGCGGAGTGGCACGCCGCTATTTCACTCTCGGGATTTCTCAACTTGTAAATCAACTCCGTTCGCATTCCCACCGCAACTTGTTACCTTCGCTGCCCATGCGAGGCTTCAGACTCTCGTCTCGGAGTGGTTAGGGGAGGCTACGTGCCGCTGCGGTTATAGTGGGGCAATTGCATTTGGCAAGCTCCTATTATTACGGTCGTGTCCTTTTGTGGATTTCTCAACGGATTAATGAGCTGTCTTCACGTTCCCGCGTCAAGCCGTGGTGTTCCCTGCACACACAGCGAAGCTGTATCTGTTGTGTAGGAGAGACGAGCACAGGCTGTGCACCTCTGTATTCTAGCGGGGTAATAGTGGGCACTTTGCGAGCTCCGATTGAGGTGAAGTGTGGAACGCGGCGGAGAGACGCGGCAGCACCGTGTACGCCCCCGCGGACCTGATCCTCCGTTACCGATGCGTGCGCCTGAGCGCAGTTCGGTATTGCACATCCTAGTGTGGTACTCGGTGTCTGGACTAAACCTCCGGCGATTAATGCGCACACTGAACCGGAATGCAGTTCGGTACTTCGCATCCTCATGTGGCACTCGACGTACCGTGCCTTCGTATACCGGTACCGGCTACGTTCCGCTCCGGGCGGTCTCCGTGATGCGCGTGTTGTAGGGTGGCTGTGTAAAGGTTGCCACAGGTGCTGTTGGATGGCACCCCGGCTGTTTAAAACCGTAAACAAACGAGAATGGGATTGCTGCTTTCAGCTGGGGTTTGGATTTTCCTCCTCCCCCTCCCCCGCGTTCTGATTCCGAGGGGTAACGGGTGAGCTTCACGACTGTGGCTCCACCAAGCCGCTAGTTTCATCGCCGAGTCATCGCAGGTTCTGGAGAGGAGACTTCGACCATTAGTCGAACCACAGATTCAGGAGGAACAATGCGGCTTCTGTCCTGGCCGTGGAACCATGGACCAGCTTTTTA
>JAZEWU010000008.1:11116434-11137830 GCA_036362915.1 Geotria australis | reverse complement strand
GCTGAGGAAAGGGATGTCTGGTCCACTCTCCTTGGACTGCTGTCATCGCGACCCTCACCAGGACAAGCGGTTTAGAAAATGGATGGATGGATGGATATTTATATTACGTAATTCGGGGTCGCGCGGTGAGTAGCGCTGCCGCCTCACAGCAAGAAGGTCCCGGCTTTGAATCTTTACGCGGGTGCCTTTCTTTGTGGAGTTTGTGTGTTCTCCCTGTGTCCTGCTGTCTTTATGGGTTTTTGCCGGGCACTCCGGTTTCCTCCCACAGTCCAAAGACAATGTTGCTGTATGGGTTAATTGCCTGCTGACTAAATTGCCACCGATGCCCTGTGATGGACTGCTGTCTCATCCCGGGTATAGCCCTGCCTTGCGCCCTTTTTCTGCCGGGATAGGCTCCGTCTGACTATGACCCTCTACAGGATTACGCGGTTTCTGACGACGATGATTACGTTAATCTAATACGAGTCCTTTTCAAATGCAGAAAAATAACAACGGCTTGCGTGGAGGATAGGGATAGCCCTTGAACTTTCACAAGCGGCTATCTCTGATGTTTATGCGAAATGCTTATATTGGCATATCGTTGTACACGAGTCCCATTAAGTTGTAAATAATTGATTTTCGCACACGCACACCGACGTTCGCATCGCGCGTGCAAGGATCGATGTCGAACGGATGAATTTACCCATTGTTACGTCCCTAATTATCGACCCTGGACGCGGGCCAGAAACTGCGTTTCAAACGCACTTTGATCTTGCACCGACACACACGGCGAGCCGAGCGCCAAGCACTCCCCCCGCGATTCGATGCGGGCCTCAATCTCGCTCGCTCGCTCGCTCGCTAGCGTGCGTGCGCGCGCCTCTGAACGGTGACGTGTAGCGTTTGACGCTGCAGGACGAAGAGTGCGTTTGCGCCGCTAAATGCTAAATGACTTTGGAGCCAGTCGAGCCCCCCCCTCCTCCTCGTGGGAGCGCCGACGAGATTAAGTAAAACCTGCGTGAGCTCGGAGCTCCGCGGCGTGCCGGCACACCGTCCTTTATCGAGCGCGTTTTGCACGCGCTGCCGTCCGTGGATATCGCGACAGCACGATGCGTTGGCGTCGGTAATTTTAATAGTCTTGAAACGGATCTCCCTTCCGGCTTACCTCGAACAAAAAAATATATCCTTTTAATGCTGCCGTTTGAATGGCAAGCAGGCGCTGCGGTGTTTGCGGTCTGTGTCCTGTACCGCGCTGCAGTCCCGCGGGACCTGGCCCGAGTTCCCGGCTGCCGCGTGCACGCACTCACTGACGATGGTTGGTATCTGAACACGGTCAGGGCCTCGTTCAGTTGACCTAGACCATGAGGAGGATTTGGTGGGATTGGTGACGATGGAAACTATGTTGAGATCAAAGAGGCCAGGTGTGCGGAGTTTCGTCCCTCGCATCCCTTGCGCTCTGTGTCCGCCCAAATAGGTACATGTTAACTAACAGTGGGGTTGGACAGCGTTCGACCGCTGGCGATGGCAACAATAGCGGAGAATGACATCTGAACTGGTCCTTCGCCCCCCTCCTCCACCAACCCACACTGACTGACATGGGGAAGTAAGGTCAAACTACCCAGCAGTGGATTGACTTTACATTGCTTTGTAAATCAACGACCCCATGAGTCCTTGAGGCAAGCCGTTGCACCTTTTCTGTTTTTTTTATAATTCACGTTAGTTCAAGCACTGTGTCCCTGTGTCTCTCCATGTCGCTCACCTTCCTCCCTGTCTCCCTCCGTGTTTGTCTTCAAGGAAGTGACAGCCATCTTAGGGGACGCTGGCAGAATGTTGCCGCTCTTAAGATTGCCAGTTTCACGACCTTTCAGTATAAATTCGAAGTAGCCTTGTTCATTTATTTTCTGTTGCTTTGGTTTTTATTGTTTTTTTTCTTTCGTTGTTGACATGCCGTCCTCTTCGCGGCCCTTGTGCAGCGCTTTGTGACCCTCGGGTGAAAGGCGCTATATAAATTGAAATTATTATTATTATTATTATTAAACACACACGTAAAATATAACTTATTATTTCCGTACACACAAAAACCTGCAGAGCCTGAAGTTGCCTCCAACACGGGAGGCGAAAGATCGCAAAGGAGCAGAGGAGAGGCGCTCGCGACGGCAATCCCGAATCGCTCTTAAGAGCAATTCTCTTGTACCATTTTCATTCATTCATTGTCAGAAACCGCTTAATCCTGTACAGGGTTGCAGTGAGCCGGAGCCTATCTCGGCAGACACAGGGCGCGAGGCAGGGCTATACCCCGGATCAGACGTCAGTCCATCACAGGGCACCGGGGGCAATTTAGTCCGCAGGCCAATTAACCTATGCAGCAGCATGTCTTTGGACTGTGGGAGAAATCCCGGACTGCCCCGGCGAAAACCCACGTGGACATGGGGAGAAAATGCAAACTCCATACAGAAAGGCACCTGAGCCATTTTCAATTTGGGCCAAAAGCTTTTTCTCACTTGACCTCCAACCGACGGCCACTGAGCCCGATCTAGGCGGCGCTTTTGTTGTATTTGGTGGCAGTGGTGGCGGTGGCGGCTACTGAGAGACGCGGCGGGGGTGGTGCAGTGCGCAGTGTCGCTCGCTCCCTCACCCCGCGGCCTCCCGTCACCGGCGACACGCGCCGTGGGCCGCGCTAACGAGCGGCGCGTGGCCCCTCGCTAACGAGCGCCATCACTGCCACGCGGCTGGTTCCGTTAGTTCCCCGTGGCGGCGAGAACGCGGCCACGGGCGTCGCATGCATTACGGCGATTTGAACGGAGGCGACAACCTCACACTACGGAGGGCCCACCACTGCTGCTTTACTTTTTTAATTAGCGTTGCTTTATATAACGAGGTCTGTATCGAGCCACCTCCTAATGAGTGATGCGGCGAATCGTCACGATTGCCGGTCTGAATGCGATACAGGAAACTCGTTTTTTTACACATCAAAACAACTCAACGCGTTCATCAATACCACTGTGGCCTTCAAAAGAAAAACCATATAATAGGTGACATTTTAGGCAATGGGCCTTCTTCATAGCACAAAGAGAGGCCATAGGTTTTTGTTAATGGAATGTGTGCTGTTGAAGAAAGGTGGCAGGTGGGACGGTGCTTGGTGCACCGCGCTATGGACCTGGCGACCTGGGTTCGACATTCGTGACCACGGCTGATGTCAGTCTTCTCCTTTCATATGGCTGATAAAGGGCAACAACTATTATGCTGGCTTCAAGTGGTTAAGCCCGGTGATTATGTCTGGAGTAGGGGTTTGTGTCGCTGTCGTGCCTAAGCAGGACGTGACGACGCAAACTGCTTTCCTGGACCCTCTTCACCGACCCGCACTGACCGTCATCGCGACGCATCGTAAACGAACGTCTGCGACCAAACACGGCGTGAGGGATGCAGTTTGTTGTGTCAATGCAGGAATCCTGTAAAGAGCTTGCAAGCTGACCGGGTAATTTTCTGCTGTAATATTTCAATTCAATTAAACTTTATTGTTAATTCTGCCATATGTACAGGACATGTAGAGGATCGAAATGCCGTTTCTGTCAGACCCCGGTGTTGGCATATACGTGGACTGGAACACAAAAACAAAGGTTTAAAAATACTAGAATAAAAAACAAAATACTAACAATTTTTTTATATTTACAAGTTAAGCTAAGCTGGGGGCCGGGGGCGGGAAAATAACAAGGCACACATCTGGAACAAAAACTATAATTATAACAAATATAGTGCAAATAGAACTAATATAGTGCAGATTATAGATGAAAAGATGTGCAAGTAATATGCCATCTACAGGACGAGCAGCAGTTTTTGTCGTGTTCTGGACGAAGTGGTTAGTGCTGAGTGTAGATGTGTGTGTGCTTATATGTTGTTTAAAAAACGTAATAGTAAACATCTATCTATAACGATAATAATAAACATCTATCGTAGAGCCGGCATGGCCGGCGCTGTGCGCGTGCGCGCGCGCGGCGGGTCGCCGTGCGGAGAGAAACGCCGCTGAGCGTTCACCTCGCGAGCTGCTGTTCCGCGGCACTGACGCGCGCTGTTGGTGCGTGCGTGGTGTGTGTGTGTGCGCAGACCGGCAGGTGTTCCTGGCGACGTGGAAGGACATTCCGAACGAGAACGAGCTGCAGTTCCAGATCAAGGACTGCCAACTCGGCGCAGGTGAGCCCCCGGCGCTTTGTTTCCGGTGTAAAGCAAGTGCGTGCTACATACGGCCCACATGCCGGCTGGGTCTGGCCTGTGGGCCGTATGTACATTTTATCATTTTCATCATTCATTGTCAGAAACCGCTTAATCCTGTACAGGGTTGCGGTGAGCCACAGCCTATCCCGGCAGACAAAGGGCGCAGGACAGGGCTCTATACCCGGGGTGGGACGCCAGTCAATCACAGGGCACTGGGGGCAATTTAGTCCATAGACCAATTAACCTATGCAGCAGCATGTCTTTGGACTGTGGGAGGAAACCGGAGTGCCCGGCGAAAACCCACACAGACACGGGGAGAACATGGAAAATCCACACAAAAAGGCACCCGAGCCGGGATTCGAACCCGGGACCTTCTTGCTGTGAGGTGGCCAGCGCTAGTCACTGCACCACCGTACCGCCCTATATTTTATCCGACCCGTAAAAATAAAAAAAAAATTCATGAAATCGCATTGAAAACAATTCTGTTGATTTTGACGTAGGCCTATACCGCTATACCCTACTCTACGTGTTGTGTTCCTGCAAGGGGAGGTGGGATACGGAGAGGGAGTTTTTGACCAGTTTGTGGCCCTTTGGTTATTTTATATGGAACTAGCTCTCATGAAAAAACAAGTTGTTCACCTGTGGCGTAAAGTGATGATGATAACACAGCCGCTACTTGTAATAACTAAGCTGGGGTTGCAGCTTGGTTAGTGCGCATTGAAATCCGCCAACTTATTTGCGCATTTTAATACACAAATAAGTTGGCGCATCGGAGCATGTAAACACACGACCGACGGCGCAAACTCAGTGCTGAAAGGTTTCCGTGGTTTTTCATTTTTTATTATTATAAAAATGCTGTCATGAAAGCTCTTTGAGTTTTGTTTTCCCAAGAACTAGTCTAACCCGGGAGATGATATTGGTAAGATATCTGCTAACTTTCAAAGAGATTAATTATCGGACCTTTTTGTATTTTTTTGTGAAAACAATCTGAAGCCGCGTCCTTGGATGCGCAGGCCGGTTGGAGAGATGTTATATTTCCCGAAGGAAAGCAATGAGAGTAACCTGTTGTCCCCGTTAAAAATAAACTCCGCAGGGCAGTCCGTGTGGCCAGCGGCAGTCGCACGATATATGCGCTCGACATTATTAGTCGCGCGCCGTGTCTGTTCGCTGCGGTTTTTCACTTTGGGCAATTTCGTTTTGCGGGAAGACGGATTGTCGGAATATTTCATGAGGCGTGTGAACCTGAGACTTGTCTGGTCGTGTGCGCGCGTGTCTGCGTGCGTTTGAATCCTTGCGTGGGGAGCGGTAGCCTAGTGGTTAGCACGCTGGGCTACGTACCTGGTGACCCGAGTTCGAATCCTGCTCACGGCCAACACTACCCTAGGTCGACTCGGCTTTAAATTAATACCTAGTGTGGTGGGTAAACATTGGCACTAGGGACACAAAGGCGGCCGGGCATGGTGGTAGTCACCCACCTCCTCGTGTGCCGTGTCGACCTTCATAGGTGCTCGCTAACAGCACTGGACCCTACAGTCTGTTAAGGCTATATGGGTTGTCTTTGTCTTTATCATTGGGGTGCGGTGTGGCGGTTATAAGCGCACCGTGCTACAAACCCGACACAACCTTGGTTTGATTCCAGGTCACAACTGTGGCAATTAGCTGAAAGCGGGCCTCCACTAGATTGACTGTTGAGTACCTGGTGCGAGGTGTAAACATCGTTACGGGGGAGACAAAGGCTGCTGAGCATGGTGCTGACCACACAACAACAACCGCCGTTCACCACTAAGTGCCGGTGACGTCACCACGGCGCCTGTGCCAGGCCAGGTGCACCTTGAGGCCATGCAAGGTGGCCACGCTGACCACACAGCCCCCTCCCTCGTGTGGCGTGCCTTCTTATATCGGTGCTTGCTAAAGGCGCTTTCCCCAACAGTCCATTTAGGCTACAAGGGGGATATATTTGTTCTTACCCTGCATTCACACACAAGCTATCGATGTTGGCAGCCCAGCTTGGAGTAATCAAAAGTAGAAAGTCTTCCACCTCAAACCCTCAATCAGGGTGACGCTCATCTCAGTGGCTGGTGCTTCGCCAGAGTTGAAAATTGCACATTACCTGTAGTTGGAGATACTCTCCTTAATAATAATAATAGCATTTATATAGCGCCTTTCACCCGAGGGTCACAAAGCGCTGCACAGAGCTGCACAGAGCGACATGTCAACAACGACAGAGCACGGAAAATCAGCAACAATTTTTTTGGGGTTTTTTTTTTATCCGAGCTGTGGAGAAAACGGCACAACAATAATGGTGAGACAGAAAACTGAGAGTCAAGCGATAGCAACGAATTATAAGACAAAAGACAAAAGAAAATGCAACAGGGAAACTAATAATAATTCTACAACAAGCAAGAAGGAAACAAATGTCCCCTAGCAGACACAGATCAGAAGAGAGAGAGAGCCAACATCTCGGCACGGCACCGATAGCCCACTCCAACAATCCAAGCCAGAGGAAGGAACGAATGCTTCCCAAAAGGTGCCAGAGGAAGGAACGAATGCTCCCAAAAAGGTGCAGGTATGAAGAGAGCCAACAACCTGGCACGACTGCGCCGAGCCGCATCAGAAGTCCTGACAGGACGGCTTCAAGGCTTTACGGAACAAATAAGTCTTAAGACTAGATTTGAAGATGTTCAAGGACTGCTCTGAACGAATTTCCAGTGGAAGAGCATTCCAGAGTCTTGGGGCAATGCGCCAGAAGGCTCTGTCACCCATGGAATGGAGGCTCGACCTGGGAACAAACAGCAAGCGTGTATTGGAGGATCGTAGTTGTTGTGTTGTAGAGGGTGACTGCAGAAGGTCACGAATGTATGTCGGAGCTGTGTCAGAGAGAGCCTTGTAAGTGAGAAGGTGGATCTTAAATTCAATCCTGTATTTAACAGGTAACCAGTGGAGAGACATCAGTACTGGGGTTATGTGATCACGGAAGGGTGTGCCAGTGAGGACTCTGGCAGCCGCATTCTGCACACGTCGGAGACGATTGATCAAATAGGCAGGGATTCCGGGAAGCAGTGCATTGCAGTAGTCAATTCGTGAAGAGATGAAGATGTGTATTAGCTTCTCAGCATCAGCAGGTGACAGGATGTTGCACAGTCTGGCTATATTCCTGAGATGAAAATAGGCTACCTTCGTCACCTTATTGATGTGTGTCTCAAAAGTGAGTGAGGAATCAAGAGTCACACCTAAGCTTCGGACTGCATTAGCAACTTCAGTTGTCTGGCCGCCAAGCATCAATTGGATAGGTTCAGCCTTAGACAATTGCTGCGGGGTTCCGACAAGCAAGACCTCAGTTTTTTCACCATTTAGTTTTAGAAAGTTTGAATCGAGCCAGGCCTTCACAGTAGACAGTGAAGAAGACATGCAAAGACCAGACGCATTGATGGATGACTTTGCATGGATATAGATTTGGATGTCATCAGCATAGCAATGGTAGCTAAGATTGAGGCTGCGCAGGATATGGCCAAGAGGTTGTAGGTAGATGCTGAAGAGGAGTGGGCCGAGAACTGAACCCTGAGGAACTCCAGACAAACAGGAAGAATCTCCGAGTTTTGTCCTTCAAGGCTGACAAACTGCTTCTGGTCGGAAAGATAGGATCCCAGCCAATTCAGGGCAGATCCAAAAATCCCCATACTCTCAATACGTTCAAGTAGGATCTGATGATCGACGGTATCAAAGGCAGCACTCAGGTCCAGGAAGACAAGAATACTTGGCAAGCCTTCATCAGCAGCGACTAGGAGGTCATCAACTACTTTTACCAAGGCAGTTTCAGTACTGTGGCCGAGTCTAAACCCAGATTGAAGGGGATCGAGGAGGTTATTGTTAAGAAGATGTTTCTGGAGTTGTGCGACGACAGCACGTTCCAGGACCTTAGAGATGAACGGTAGATTTGAGATTGGACGATAATTATCAGGGATGCTACAATCGAGGCCAGGTTTTTTAAGCAAGGGGGTAACTGCGGCACATTTGAACAGTGGGGGAAAGACACCAGAGTGGAATGAGTTATTGAACATATTAGTGACGTACGTTGCAAGGGGTACGTTACACGAAATCAACGGTTGATTTGTCACAAAGATGTACTTACATCATCAACCCACAAAGGATGTTATGCTACAATAACCTTTGACCACGATTTTATTAAGTCCCAAAAATTCAGACTTTGGTTCAATCAGGTGCTCCAACAACAGTGCCATCTGTTCTGGTTTGATTTCAGAGTGGTTTGTGACCCTCGGGTGAAAGGCGCTATATAAATGCTATTATTATTAGTAACAATAGGAGCCCTATGTATTAACCCACTCCAAGGTTGCAATCAAAATATAAGTGGCACACTGAATAGATTGATAGATGTTTATTATTACAGCCGAAAAAAACTCGGTGAGCTTGTACGCTATTTACAGGACTCCTGCGACACAACAAACTTGTGAATTGCTGACAATAATTTAAAATATATGCAAGATTCATATATAACCAAATTTATATCAACCAACAAAAACACATTTACACGTAGCATTGCACACATTTTTTAAATAAAATAGTACAAAATACACAACATTGAACATGTTTTTCAAGTAACCAGGTAAGATTAACGTTGTGCATTGCGATTGTGAAAAGAAACGAAAGCATATCAAAGGTAACGCATTCAACATTGAGAGGGGATATTGCAAAATTTGGAACATTTCACACAAATGAAGAATAGCAATCACAACTAGGCAGACATCTCAATTCTAACTGGGATCTAAGTTTAGTAATGGACGGTAGTGACTAGCTTCAAGCTCACGGCTATATTATTCCAGAAACGTGGCGCAGCTGCCACAAAAGCTTTTTCTCCATATCTTGTAGTGAACCTAGGAACATTGAGCAGAAAGTACTTTGACTTCTAAGGCTTACTTTGTTAATCTGTATGGTTAACAAATCCGTCAAATATTTCGCTGATTTGTTTAGTAAGACTTTAAGTATACAAATGAATACTTCTATGATTATTTAGGGAAGTTAGTTTTGACTGAATATACAATTCACAATGGTGGGTTTTATAAGGTGTATCCAAAGCAAATCAAAGAGCGGAATAAATAGAGGGTTGAGTTTATTTCATGCGGTATTGGAGGCTGATTGCTAGATAACGTCACAATAATCAAACAATGGTATAATAGTTACCGAGTCTAAGTGGAACCGATATGGGAAACAGTGTTTGTCTTTAGAGAAACCAATTTTTATTCATAGTGAGGTTCTGTTTGTGAGTTTAGGTCATGAAAGCCTTCGAGACAATTTTTATCTTAATCTTTTCTGCAATAAAATCACTGTGAGGTGTGAATTTCAATTTTAAATCAATTATGAATCTTAGATATTTGTATTCATCTATTTGTTAGATCTGTTGGTTGTCTAGTGTACATAACTGAAGCAGAGATGTTGTCTTATTTGGTGAGAGGTCCAGGAATAGAATGCGCAGCACTGGTTTTTTTTTTAATCTAAATTAGTAAAAACAAAATTTACAGTCAGTACCGTTGAGGTTGTACATTAATTTTTACGAAAACCTGATTGTTTTGGATGTAGCAATTTATTAACTGAGATAAAATTGGAATTCTGATTTTTGAGAATTATAGAAATAATATAGAAATTGGCCTGTAATTCTTTGGATCATCTATTGACCCTCCTTTATAAAGTGGCCGAACACATGCGGAATCCAATCGGCAGAAACTGTAGATTCTTAAATTAATAGGTTGAAAATATGGGTTAGTGATCTGTAAATTATATCTGCCACTGCGACTACAGCAAAGGGTGGAAGCAAATATAAATAATATATATAATAGCTATATATATATTTGCAGAGAGCTTGAAAACAGAACGGAGAAATAAAATCCCTTCAATTAATAGGACGAAAGCTGGAAAAGAACACGGTGTAATCTACTCGGTCAACGCCACAATAGTTGCTGCAGGATATCACCGCGGCTGCCCAGTGTCCCGCGCACACGCGGCACACATCGCCGCCACGCAGACGCGGTTACACCACGCGAGCTGCACAATAACAGAGCCGCGGTGGTAATAACGTTAATGGCTTTCTGTACGTGTCCTGTCCAAAATTGGTTTCTAAATCAATTTGGCGTTTCGTACGGGGCGGTGACATGGCCCAGCGAGTAGCGGAGGTACATGCTTCGAATCCAGCGGCCGTCCTGGTTATAATAACTTACTGCCCGGTGTTTTGACCGTGATAATACTACATCCGGTCAGCATCGCACTGGACGCTAACATTTCTGTGACGTTATTAGTGAGAGAAGGCCATTGTGTGTTGGTGTTGTGGTCCATATGTTCAAAATTAGAAACATTTCTGTCTTGGGATTTCACATGGCGATGGTCGTCCTCTGCCGCGATAAATTGGCGGGACCAGTACGGTATGAAAGCACACCGTGCAAATGACCTGGAGCAGAATGAAACGCACACTCGGCAGACCGCAACGTCGTTCACGTCTTCCGCCCAAAACACACAAGAGGTGAAAAATTCCATAAACGCCAATATAACGTAATGCATGTCGAATTCGTTCCCTACCTTTTAAGTTACATTCCAGCGAAACCGCGTATATTGAATTGCCGTATATATACCAGATTCCACGTTTTCATTGCACAACAAGTGTGGGTACGGTAGCAGCAGGTCGGCGCCACGTGCCGCCGTCTCATTCACATACAGGACACAACGCCGCACCGTTGTACCAGTGTGGTAGTCGCAATAACATGAAAGCTTTTTGTACAAATCCTGTCGCAAGGCTGCTATCAACGTAAATGTGGCACTTCATATCTGACTATACATATAAATACGGGCAGGTTGGAAACAAGAGTGAACCAAATACAATTGTATGAGCTCCGTAGAATCGAGCAAGATGGCAATTTAAATTGCGCCGGGAGAGAGTTGCAATCGCTGCGGATGGTTATAAATGCACTCTCGTGTCAAACACACACACACACAACACAGCGCGGAGCCTGCACACAGCCAACGTGTTTACCGTGTACAGTCCGTAGCTCTGCACAGTGTTGTTGAGTGGCTTGCGCGTTGGTTGGCGTGACGTCTGATGTTTTCCTCCACGTCCTGGAAGCTAGCTCGGTCCCAACAAACATTAGAGATAGATAGATGTTTATTATTACAGCAGAACAAATACCCAATGAGCTTGCAAGCTCTTTACGGGAGTTGTACAACACAACCGCGAAATCCTATACAGTGGCCGTATATATTATATACTAGCTGGGGCGACCCGGCGTGGCCCGGGTAAATTTGATCGTAACTGGGGACAGTAATAGAGGCGCCGCTTATCGTAACTGGGTATTGTATGTATAGACTTTACACTGTATGTATAGACTGTAAGTATATTATGCTTTCTCTAAATGTTTATGGGGATTTAACAATACATTTTATTTAAAACATTAAAATATATTCTGTGGGCGGCACGGTGGCGTAGTGGGTAGCGCTTCCGCCTCACAGCAAGAAGGTCCCGGGTTCGAATCTCGGCTCGGGGTGCCTTTCTGTGTGGAGTTTGCATGTTCTCCCCGTGTCCGCGTGGGTTTTCGCCGGGCACTCCGGTTTCCTCCCACCGTCCAAAGACATGCTGCCAGGTTAATTGGCGTACTGACTAAAATTTCCCCAGGCGCCCTGCAATGGACTGGCGTCCCATCCTTGGTGTTCCCCTGCCTTGCGCCCTGTGTCTGCCGGGATAGGCTCCGGCTCACAGCGACCCTGTATAGGATTAAGCGGTTTCTGAAAATGAATGAATGAATATATTCTGTGTCTCTATGTATCTGAGTCTATGTGTGTCTATGAGTCTCTACGTGTCTGAGTCTCGACGTGTGTCTGTGTCTTTATGTATCTCTGAGTCTATATGTATCTATGTGTGTCTATGAGTCTCTGTGTCTTTATGTAACTCTATGAGTCTGTATGAGTCTCTATGTCTCTATATCTATAGAACGTAACATTACATCACACTTTCCACATGAAGATTATTTAGGCGTCTCATTAATTTTAATGAGGTTTATCATAACAGTGCATGGGTGGGTGGGTGAGCGAGGCAAAGAGACAAACAGAAAATCAGTCACTCAATCACTCACTCAGTCAATCAGGCAATCACTAACTCACCTACACACTCACCCATACGCTCAGTCACTCAGTCAATCAGTCAATCACTTAATCACTCAGTCAGTCAGTCACTCACTCAATCACCCACCCACCCACCGGAGCTGCTTATTCGAACTGGGGATTTTAATAGCCTGGGCGGTGTTTATCTGAACTGTGAATTGTAATAGCGGCGGCCATGCTTAGACGGCCTGCGGATTGTAATAGCTGGGGGCCTGCGAGTGATGCCGGCTGCGCATATACCGTGAGGGGAGGGAGACAAAGTGGTCTTGGACGGCGGGCTTGGCCTCTCGTCGCGCGGTAAGTTGACAATAAGGCGCCTGGGACCGAGTGGCGTCGTTCTGCGAAGGTCCCGCACAATTTGGTTGGGATTCGGCGGAGTCTATTGTGTACAAGAACTGCAGGGCCGCTTATCCGGACTGGGAATTGTAAAAGGGCTTACAATCTTATATATTTATAGATTATGACTTCCTGGATTTGCACCAGGTTTCCCAGATGTTGCCCGGATGATGTTTGATGTAGTTTTAAAAGGAACATCGCAATTCTAATCGTTACATTTGTTGCAAGCATTATTATTCACCTTGGCCCCAGGGTGAGCTGAAACGATGATAATCGGCGCGTCGGTAAACGCTTCTGCACCACGTGACGCCCTAACATGTTTGCCGTATTGGGTGGTGTCTTAATGTCACAGATTTCACCAGATGAAGACGTGGCCTGACCCACAAATCAACTGTGAATCGAGTGTGAAAATCGCAGGCGGGTTTAGTAATACAGTTTGTCCTCAAAACAACACGAGCGTATGTGCCGCGTTCTGTACATAATGTGGATGGTTTTTTTGGGGTCGTTGGGGGTAAAACTGGAGGCGTATAAAATGGACGAACTTGAAATTTGCACCCGCGAAACTCAAATTGAAAATCGTGCAAAGTAGCACGTGCTTGCGGTTAGCCGCGTCGCCACACCGCGTGGCATCGCGCCACAGCAGCGCCAGTTTGGCGCTGCACAGTCACCACTGTAGCATTGATTGGGTTGTGCACTGCAGAGTTGGCTTTGTGATTGTCACCGGCTTCATTGGTGTCGTTATTTATAGGGCTCTTTTGTTACAATGCACACAAGCACGTATAAATCTGCATAAATAGCATTACAAGCTTTGAATTGGCTGACTTTTTAGTCTGAGTGGAAATTACGGGAGGGTATCCTTAAATAACGGGGCAACTCGCCGATGATCAAATCCCGTATATTGTGAAAGGGCACACTGTGGATGGGGAGAAACCACCTCTATACGGCACGGGGGCTTAAAACCGAAATTGCGCCGCGATTTTAAGCCCCCTGTGGCAACTTCCACTCATTGCTTTTGCAACCAAGTGGAACGCCGGAGTTATTAAAACCCTTCCAGTGATTGCATTTCTTTTCCCTCATCTGTTTCAAATGACATATCCGTTCCTGAGCTGTTTCCCCCGTGGTTGGTGTCTTGGCGTGGGCTGCAGGATCTCCTGGTTGCGAGGGATTATTGCCGACAGGTTGTCAGGTTCCCTTTCCATCCATCCATCGTCAGAAACCACTTAATCCTGAACAGGATCGCAGTGATCCGGAGCCTATCCCGGCAGACACAGGGCGCAAGGCAGGGCTATACCCCTCGTGGGTCGCCAGCCCATCACAGGGCACTGGGGGCAATTTAGTCCGCAGGCCAATTAACCTATGGAACAGGTTTATTGGACTGTGCGAGGAAACCGGAGTGCTTGGTGAAAACCCTCGCGGACACGGAGAGAACATGCAAACTCCACTCAAAAAGGCCCCCCGAGCCAGGATTTGAACCCGGGCCCTTCTTGCTGTGAGGCGGCAGCGATAGTCACCGCGCCACCGTGCCACCGTTCCCATTCCCTTTCTAACGTGCGATTTTTTCAAATACCAGCCGTTGTCCCTTTTTGAAAGCTCTTTGAAGCAAAGACAAGGAAGGGTGGGCCTGCCAAGTAGCTAAACTATAAAAAGAAAATATTGGTTAAAGTTGCAAGTATCAAAATAACAAGTCACAGTTGCGAGATCAAGCAGTGCCACACGGTCACATGTGCGTCCTTCGCTTCGCTCCAAAGTAGAGAATAAAGACAAGTTCACAAGTCAAACTCATCTGTTCAAAGAATTGTACACAGAGAGAACGACAAACATGCAACGGAACAACGCAATCGTCACCGGTTTTAGGAGGTAGAATAATCTTTTTTCGAAAATCTGTGCTCCTGCGTTTTCAATCGCATCTCGGCCGTTAAAAGCCCTCGCTGACTTAAGGGTATGATTTGGAGCCAAGGGTCAAGGCGAGATGACATGAATGGAGAGGGCTTTCTGGAATTGTTTCTTTTGATCTAAATCCACTTACCGGTGCTGGGGCCAGAGGGAGCAGCGGCAGACCGGCGGTGAAATCGAAGGGAGCCGCGGAACCGCGATGCGCGGGCCACGTTTGCAGCTTGAGACCAGGCGTGGAATAGATGCGTACGGAGACAGAAACCCTGAACAGCCGTGGCGCGTTAGACGAACAGCAGCTGCCAGTCGGCACACCGCGCTGTCGGCGAGTGGCCCGGTGGTGCGGTGGCCGAGCTGGTAAACATCCGTCGGTGTGCCGCACGTTGTGGATCACGAGGCCACACGGTTGTGACGGGGCCCCTCTCTCCTCCCGTCACCGCCGGCCGTGCCGTGCCATCAACGTGTTTAATCGTACCGTTCCGTCAGATGTCCGGATTGTTTGTATTGGACGCCGAATCCCGATGACGAGCTCTCGACGCGTTCCCCCCGTGTCGCGGCTTTCCTGTCGGCGACCGAGCGCGGCAATCGCAGGTGTCCTTCGTGGGGGACCACGCGTGGTGCCGGTTTCCTGTTGTGTGCAGGCGTACCTCGCTTTAAGGCGCTTTGCTTTCGAGCGCTTCGGTAATACGGCGCTTTTCAATTGCATTAATGTTCATTATTGTCGGTGCTTGCCTTGCTCTTAAGGGGGTTTTCGGAGGTGACGCGCATGTTAGCCGACTCCGAGCTGAATCGAGTACTGTAGATTAATTATTTATTTCTTAATTTTACTTTTGCTGCCACCGCGACCCTCACCAGGGCAAGCGGTTTAGAAGATGGATGGATGGACTTTTTCATCATTTTTTTTAGGCTTAGCGCTGTTGCGCACTTCTTCTTCTTTGCGATTCTTCGAAGCACTATGGTCAGCCTCTGGACATCGTTGTCTTTCAGCTCGTCCTCGTAGTGTTTGGTAGAATTCGCAGGCAATACCAAGTATTACCTGACAGGGATCGCGACGTGAACGCTTCTACCTTGACCCCCGTTGCGCACTTAAATCATTGTATAAACACGTTTTTAGGCTTTTATCTGCACTGGCAAGTGCTTAAAAGTCTGCGATTCGCTTTAAGGGGATATTCGCTTTACGGCGGTGGTCTGGAACCTAACCTGCCGCATTCTCGAGGTGTGCCCGTATTTTTGCACCAAATGCCGATGACGAGCTCTCGACACGTTCCCCCCCAGTCGCGGCTTTCCGAGCGCAGTCAACGAGCGCGGTAAGCGCAGGTGCCGCCGGGGGAGGAACGCGGGTGCCACCGGTTTACTGTCGCCACCCGCGGGGAAACTAACACAACAATCGCGCGGCAGATTTGCAGAGATATGACATCTCGGCTTCACGCAGGCTGCCCTTCTCACGGTAAAGATGCGTTGAGGATTCGCTCGCAAAGATTTACGTATTCGCTTGCCAACCAAACCCCTCGAGTTCCGAAGCGCAGCGACGAGTTTCGACCGTAACCGATCGCGAGCTGGAATAAAACCCAAACGGGACGGAGGGAGAAGCGATTGGCTTGATTTGTTCCCGGAAGCCAAGCCGACGCGCTTTCAGCAGATCTGATACATGTTTAAGTAAAGCCGTCATCTGCCGGAAAGCATGTTATTCATTTGTGTTGGGCTCAACGCACAAGTGCCGGAACAAACCGGCGTTTACTGAACGCCGTCATTGTCGGGACACCGTGTCCTCGCTTTCAAGTTGTTTGTTGTTGATCTCTCTCCGGCAGCACTGCCTCTCTGTGCCGGCGGGTTTAGCCCGACACGTGTTGTTGTCGTCGTCGCGTGGCTCAGATGTGCACCGCGTTCGACAGCCTCAAACTCCTCGTGACGGTTTTTAATGCGGTCGTCACAATCGGCCGCTGTCAATCTGCGCCTGGTTGGAGGCCGGGCCCCACCATCTCACTCGGGCGCGTGATGACGTCTTGCTTTATTAATCGCAGGTCTGCACCTTTACCCTTTCCCTTCTTTCCCTCCCGTCATGCGAGGTCTGCCACAGAGCACGGTTCCCGTTTTAGGCTTTTATTGCCGCGACGACGGCCAGAAGAGCCCGTGACAAATGAATGAATAAGAGCCTCTCCCGTCGCCGCGTAACGGTGTTAACCCCACGTGCCCGTCGGTTTGCGCGGAAACAAACGATCGGCAGAAATTATTTGGCGTCGATAACTGATTGTTTTAATCTTTAAAACTCGATCAGACGGCGATTTTACGCGACGCTGTCGACTCTTCGTTTTGGTGAAAAAAAATTAGGCCATTTATTCTGCCGTCGCGTCCTACGTGTGAGGCCACGTTTAGCCGCTTTGTGGCCAATGCCCCCCCCCCGCCCACCGCCACTCGAACGTCTCGCCAATCCACCTGTCGCTCGTCTTCCATCACCACACCCACGACGGTCGCAACGGCCGCGCCGGGACTGCTCGGTAGAGGTCAGCCGGTGGGAGGAATGAAGGGCAACGGCACCGCCGAGCCACTTTCTTATCACTGATCCTACAGCCCCTCCACCTGGCTTCACCCTGCCTCGCCGTCAGCGAGACTTGCTAAATAGGTTCACGGCAGGGCGAGGTGTTTAAGCAGCCAATCTCCATCATTGGATGTCTTCATGACGACACCAACTGCAGCTGTGGCACTGTACAAACAACGTCGCCTGTTGTTGGTGGCTGTCCGTTCAGCTCAGCAGAGCTCAAATGACAGCCTTTCTCCGCACAGAAAGGGTGGCATGGTCTCGCAATGGTACCATTCTCACCTCAGTTCAATTCCCACCTCGGGCGCCTTTCTTTCTGGAGTTCGTGTGTTTCTCTTCCCATGTTCTGCGTGGGTTTCCTCCCAGAGCTAAAAAAAAATACTGATTAATTAATTGGCCAATAACATCATAATATATAGGAAGCAGTGTCTGGCGGGTTGAATAGAAAAACGAATCGTTCAATTTATAACGCGCTGCACAAATTCCACGCCTGGTCATGGACGAGTCACGGATACGGAGGCGTAGCGAGGAAACCGTGGACAGGGGGGGTGAGTCAGCTGGGCGGTCAGTGGACGGTCAGCCGGGCGCCAACCTGTTAGCAGCCTAACCTGCCGCACAGATGAGCGCACGCGGAGACCTTGGCGGGGCTGCTAATGGCGTTTCGAGGGAATGTGACGATTGTGGTTTTTCAATCAACTTTAGCTTCCGTCACACCGTCTGCCCACGAGACGCTC
The DNA here is from genome assembly GCA_036362915.1 of Geotria australis. Taxonomy (NCBI): domain Eukaryota; kingdom Metazoa; phylum Chordata; class Hyperoartia; order Petromyzontiformes; family Geotriidae; genus Geotria; species Geotria australis. The sequence continues at coordinate 11,119,995 of JAZEWU010000008.1, read as the reverse complement.
TCTTGACGTGGCTTTGAAGATGCGTGGTGCGTTCTCGGATGAAGGACGCGGGCGGAGAAAAGACGGCCTTGGGCGCGCGTCAGACACTTAATTTACTTGGCGCGTGTCTGCGGTGAGACGTTTAAATTATCCCGGCGAGGAGAGGAAGTATTTGCTCGAGCCAACTTTGTCCCGTGCTTCCAGAGCGATCTTATATATTGTTTAGACATTTATATATGTCAGCGTGAACATGCATGATGCTGTTCAACAATTTCTTTATACGTGTGTATATCTTTACGTTCACATTGTGCTTGTATCCATTTGTGTGTTTAAGACCCGTGCTTTACTTATTTTTTGGGGAGCGGTAGTGTAGCTGTTAACGTGCTGCGCTACAAACCTGGCAACCTGAGTTCGATCCCCACTCACGGCCAACACCACTGACTATCTTCTGAACTGGCCCTGGGACCCCCCATAAGTAGACTTAGCCTCACATGCGTACCTGGTGCGGTGTGTAAACGTTGCAACTTGGGAAACAAAAGCGTGGTGTTTGTCACCCTCACCTTCGTGTGCCGTGCTGGCCTTTATAGGTGCTTGCTAACAGCACCTGACTAGTCTGTTAAGGCTATACGGGGGATCTTTGTCTTTGTATCTGATTTCCCGTGCTCAATGTCCACGATATAAATGATACCTTGCTCCCAATGTATTGATGGATGAAATCATTGCCAGGTCTGTCCATTCATGGGGGTTGTTTGGCCATACTTCACCTATATATAGTTGGCAGTGTGGGTTGGTGGATTGGGTGATGGGTGGGGGGTTAGGTCATTGGATGTTGGGTCGCGGCAGTGCTCCTTTAAGTATCACTATTTAAACGCCAATATTTTAATATTATATTAATTACTATTTCCTGCAGAAAAAAAACTATTATTTAACTGACAGAAGATTTTGACTGAAATACAATTGATGGTCTTTTTGTAACTTGGCTTTAGTCTTCACATGTTACCATTTTATATTCGTTTTTCACATTCACTGTAGCTGTACAGGAAAGCGATGGGTCTGATGTTTCAGCGCTCGCTTATTCTTAGCATTACCGTGTTGGGATTAATAAACATTCCTTTCACCTTGGGTTGTTCTGCCATAGGAAGGTGGAATTTCCACCCGTGGCTCAGGGCTGCCGGCGGGGTCGAGCGACATCACACTCGACAGAGCCAAGCGCCGTTCCATATTTTTTATTTGCGATGAATCACCGTTTCATATGAATGTTACAGCGTCGCTCCGCCACTTTCTAATGCAAGGTCAAGGCAGTGACGTCAGCGGGTCGTTCCTTACCGTGGTTTAAAATTACTTTACGTAATTGAGATTCAAGTTCACGTGAGACAGCCCGGGTTGTGCAGAGCTGGGTTTGAATGTGTATTTGTGAGAGCTGCGTATTTTCTGGGTTGCGTCACGTTGTAAACAAGGAGATGAGCGCTCTCACATCACGACAAACAGCATGGCTGCCATAGCAGCTTAGCTTTGAAGTGTGCAAGGAGTGCAACTGCACCGTATCCCAGGGGTCAACGCGACCCCGGTACTTGAACTATGAAGAGTGGGGTTGGCACGGTGGCGTAGCGGTGAGTAGCGCTGCTGCCTCACAGCAAGAAGGCCCCGGGTTCGAATCTCGGCTCGGGTGCCTTTCTGTGTGGAGTTTGCATGTTCTCCCTGTGTCCGTGTGGGTTTTCTCCGGGCACTCGGGTTTCCTCCCACAGTCCAAAGACATGCTACCGCATAGGTTAATTGGCCTACTGACTAAATTGCCCCTGGTGCCCTGTGATAGACTGGCGTCCTATCCTGGGTATAGCCCTGCCTTGCGCCGTGTCTACTGGAATAGGCTCCGGCTCACCACAACCCTGTACAGGATTAAGCGGTTTCTGACAATGAGATGACATGAGATACCGGTGTGAAGTTGGGTTGCTACCTTCAGTCGCAGGCCGAACCCGGACAGTTACATCGTAACTGCGCAGTTACACGGCAATTTAAAAAGTTTGAACGAATACTCGCCAGATGGGGTCCAGATCGATTCCTGTCGCCCGAACGCATGTGGCGATGCCCGGCCCCCGTGCCGCGGCCACACCGAAACCGGACGATTCTCAGCGGGCACACCTGGACAGGTGCCGGGTGCAACGCCTGTTCAGATTTAACGGTAATGAGTTGCTTTTTTAAGGTTGGTTGCCACGCGATGAGCACAATTTGCAGGGCACATAAAGGTGTGCCGCTGGGGTGGATGATGAGGTCTGTTTTAAGGGACTTGGGTAACATACGTATTGCGTCATTTTCCTGGCTCACCCTCTGATGCTGCCATCTGTGAGAGTTCCGAACAGAACCGTGTTTGCTTTATAACTTAGTTTACAGCACGATCGGAACCTAAAACATAAATTTTCTTTGAGAATAACAATTTTAGAACATATCTGGAGATGTGTAAACATCTCACGCCTTCGAGAGAGAGAAAATACGTGAGTGTACTAGTGTAATGTTTATGATAAAAGGCAACATTAGTAACGGTGATGACACAATTCCTTGTGTGCTCCGAACACAGCAAACAATACATATTTTTCCATTTTCACTAGGATTCGGTAATATTGCTCGAGGCTGTGCTGCCAATGCACAATGCGAACATCTCCCTGCATCGTTCGTCCCGATATCGGGAGAGAGAAACTTAAAACCGCCAGGTCCGTGTAAAACCCGTAATGTTGCGTGTCACCGTGCCACCCTTGGCAAACGCGAGACGTTTAATTCAAAGTAGTTTCATTAAAATCGCCGTAAAGGGTAACCGCGTGTGATTTATTTTCAATCGAGAGCCATCTCAACCGTCCTCACATTTGGCCCGGCACTCCTGGACTTTGTGTCGAGGTACAGGGTGTTTAGGCGGGCGGTGTCTCTTCTCCGATGTAATAATCATAATAATCATTTAAATTTATAACGCGTGGCACATATTCATTTAATGCCGAGAGAACGAATTCGATGTGCGGGAAACGCCCAGATAGGCGGAAGAGGCAGCCAGGCGGTTTGCCGGCGCCAACATATTGCCACACACTGCTTCGTATATATTATGATGTTATGAAACCGGAGAACCCAGAGGAAGCCTACGCAGAACAGGGGGAGAACACACGAACTCCACACAGAAAGGCGCCCAAGGTGGGAATCGAACCACCTCGGGCAAGACCATTCTTTCTGTGAGGCACAGATGTTACCACTGCGCCACCCAGATATTTCAATGTGACTTCCCTCCTACCCCGTTCCTCCGAGCCGCGCAAATGTCCCCGCTGCGACGTTCGTTGCTAAGCGTCGTGGCGCTTGCCCCCCACCCGAGCCGCGATTCGCACAGAGGGCAAGTGAGGAGAGAGGTGACAGAGGGAATATGAAAACATGAGATTATGGGATCGATCTTTTTTTTTTCTTAAAGACGGTTGTAGGTTGCAAAATGTCTTGTTTTTCTGTCCGCGATGTCGTCGCCAATTGTGGGTGGAAGAGCAGAGGTGATGGTGGTGGTGGTGATGGCTGTGGTGCCCCAAGAATTGGAGGAAGTAGCCGCCCCCTGTGAGTGGC
>JAZEWU010000008.1:11091318-11106533 GCA_036362915.1 Geotria australis | reverse complement strand
GGGGGGGGGGGGTGGTGGTGGTGACCCCTGGCTTAAGCCTATAGACTCTGTAGGTCGGGATGACATGAGAACCTTACCCCCCCCGACCGACGCTGCTTCCACGCATTTTAATTTCTCCGCAGCGGCTGCCCCGAACGTCTCGCATTCCTTAAAAACCCTCTCCTGTGCAGGTGAAGGATAGGTGAGGGTCTGGTAGCCCTGCATCTCCACCTCGCTATCCTCCAAACGTCCTGCTCACGCCACACCACAAAGAGGTTTGACAGTAATTAAGAAATGGGTGGTGGGGTGGGGCGGGGCGGTGGTTGTGGGGTGGTGGTTGTGGGGGTGGAATGCATATAGAGATTGGGGGGGGACTTTTACACTGATCATTTCTGTGGGTTTGGGGTGCGTGACCTTCTGTCGCTACATCCGCGGATTACTAATTAGCTGGCAGAGAGGCGATCGATTAAATTCAGTTTGTGTGTGCGGCTGCGAGTGGGGGCGGCCCAGGGGTTAACGTTTGCGCCGGCTCCGGAGGCGATGTCGTATCGGGCCCGGAAGGGCATAGCCCTGCCTGGAGCCCTGTGTCTGCCGGGATAGGCTTCGTTTCACCGCGACCCTGCACAGGATTAAGCGGTTTCTGACAGTGGATACATGTATGTCACAAAGCCCCCACTGCTCGTGACGGCTCGTCAATATTGCCGTCGGCCGGTACATTTGAAAAACATTCCTCGGGCTAATGGGAGCGAAACTAATAATTGACATCCTTTTGCCAATCTCCTGCCGGATGAATCGTTCCCCACGCGCCGACGGTTGTTTTGACCGTACTTCACCGCGCCAGCCTGCGCGCGATGGGCGGCGGGGCGGAGAGACCGTTTGCGATATCGCGTCACAGACGGCGGGGTCGGCCGCCTGGAATAGAGCCGGGGTCGCCGGGTTTGGCGCACGCTGCCCCAGCCGTCGCTTCGTCGCCGGCTCTCGCTCGCCGGGTGTAAATAAGTAAAATATTTGGTTAAAATGAGAAATGCTTTTTGGCCGCACAGAGCCGTAACTCATTATGCGTTTGAGAAGGTGGTGTCGACGGCACGCCGAATGATTTGCGAGCAATGAAGGCTCCGCTAATGCACGTGACCTGCCCGCGGTCGGATTTGAAAATATAATTTTTTACGTAAGAACCGAGTTAATTTAACTCCCCTTGCCCGACTCATCTCTGTTGAAAAATGCCGAGTCGTTAGTGACGCCATTAGCGTTATGGGATTTGGACCACACAATCATTATTTACAAAAATGGCAGATTTAATTAATTTATATATCTATAGCGGTTATTATTATTTTAAATGCAAGATAGATACATTAATTAATCAAATAATGTATCTGTCTAGCAGTTTTCCATCCGGTGACTAACGAAATAGATTACCCGGCTGTAAGTGCCGTAGAGTGTGTCATTGTCGTTTCGTGGCAGGGTCATCGGCACAGACGACGACACAATAAACCACTCCTTCCAAATGTTAACCCTGGCACCTCCTCAGCGTGGATGACAATGTGCTGGATAATTTTAAAACGGAATGAATAAAAAAATGACATGTCATTTGGTTGCTTCGAGTGCAGACGAAACGACGAAAAAATATAATTAAACCGCAGAGACCACGGTTGCCGCCGCCGTCGCGTCAGTCGGCTGACTCGGAGATGTTTACATCGACAGAAAAATACCCAGTGAGCATGCAAGCTCTTAACGAGATTCCTACGACACAACAAACACGCGGTCTCACAACCGCCCGCGACCGGCGTGTATAAATGGCGGCGCTAACCGCATTACAAGCCTCCGCACGCTCACCGCTCGCGTTTGTCCTCCCTGCCCCCATCACCGCCACCACCACTGACACCGCCGGCATCGCCGCCGAGACCTTAGCATTCACGGCACGGGCGCCGCTTCACGTACCCGGCAACGCACGCGGTTCCCCCCCACCGCTCGTCCACCCGCGCTCCCATCCGCTCTCCCATCCGCGCTCCCACCCGCTCACCCACCCGCTCACTCACCCTTGCTCACCCACCCGCTTCCATCCGCTCACCCACCCGCTCACTCACCCCCGCTCGCCCACCCTCTCACCCACCCGCTCACCCACCCGCTGCCACCCACTCGCTCACCCCTGCTCACCCACCCGCGCTCCCACCCGCTCGCCCACCCGCTCCCCCAACTTCGCCGCACATCCCCCCCACCGCGCTCCTAATCACCGCTGCCAATTTTAGCAGCCGGATGCAGAACGCACTGCGGTGAGAGGAGGTGGCGGCGGCGGCGGCGGTGGGGTGTGCTGCTGCCGCCGCCACCGCCGCCTATCGCCGCCGCTGCAACAACGCTAACGGTTAATCTTCTCGCGAATCGCTCGAGGACGGATGCGCCGCCGGGCGCGCCGCTCAAAACGACCGCGGGTTGCCGTGCGCGTGCCACGCCAGATGAGTTGCCGAGCGGCGTTTGCCGATTGCGCCCGTTCGGGGTGGGGCGGGGGGCGGGGGGCCGCCGCGCGATGTCCCGCGCGTGCCAGGCGCTCGGCGACCGACACAATTACGCACAGACTCAACTTAAACTCGCGCACGCATCAACGCGGGCGTTCGCGCATGTGCACAGACGCAGCAGATGTGCGTGCCTGCAATTATATACGAACACAAATATGCCTGTGTGTGTCTAACCGTGAGCTTGCAGTTTTGTAAACACACACAGACAGATTACCTGTATAGCCTCGGCAAACCGTAGGGTCAGGTGCCGTTAGCGAGCACCTATGAAGGCCGACGCGACAAACTAAGGGGGTGGGTGGCCAGCACCAGGCCTGACTGTCTTTGTCTCCCTAGTGACGATATTTACACACAGCACTAGATACTCGCTTGAGACTAGGTTGACACACCAACCGAAACTCGGCGTGCACACGCACAAGATAATTTCGCACAAAACAGACGCGCGGTACACACGCGGTACTTTGGCGCAACACGGAACATTTGCGGCGATTGCGTTAGAGACGCCCGACGGCTGCAAATGTCATCAGTGCACGGAAAAGCCTCCGCGCTCGCCCAAGCCCATTACGCGGTCATGACGGCGGGACGTGCGGATTGGCACGGTGAGCGTTGCCAGGGCCTTAACTCGCCCGTGGCCCCACCGGCNGGGTCATAACCCACATATAAGCGTGGGGTTGTATTGATGTAGGGTTTCACGGGTCGATGTATGAGAATTGCTCTCGAGAGCTGCTCTTTCGGTGTATAATGTAAGTACTGATGTGTGTTTGTCACGGCTTGCTGTGTGATGGATAGATAGATGTTTATTATTACGGGAGAAAAATAGTGAGCTTGTAAGCTCTTTATGGGATTCTTACAACACAACAAACACGCGAATTTGCAAAAATAAATAAAAATATAAAAACGACAAATTAACCAAACAAAAACAATGACTATTGCTTTCCGTAGCTGTTCTTTCGGGATAGCCATGTCACGGAGCGCTCCGCTCTTCCTCGCAACATCTCACCTCCCACGCTGGAGGCGTCTACAAAGAGAACGGCTTAAGATGCTTTCAGCATGGGTTGCAAAATGTCACGAAGGAGAGAGGAGCGCTATTCACGGCTATCCTGAAAGAACAGCGGTTATGTAAGTGTTTTTGTTTTAACTACAATCGTCCGCCACCGAAAGGGGCCAGTCAGATCGAGTATTGAAAAACAGGTCGTGTTTTGGTAATTTCGTACGCCATCTTGCTGGATGGGGGTCGGACGGCAGGGTTTCTATGCAGTGGTAACATCTGCGCCTCACAGAAAGAATGGTCTTGCCCGAGGCGGTTTGATTCCCGACTTGGGCGCCTTCCTGCGTGGAGTTTGTGTGTTCTCTCCCCCTGTTCTGCGTGGGTTTCCTCCGGGTTCTCCGGTTTCCTCCCACAACTTAAAAAAACACTCATTAATTAGTTGGCCGATAACATCATAATAATATATAGGAAGCAGTGTGTGGCAATATGTTTGCGCTGGCAAACCACCTGGCTGCCTCCTCCACCTCTCTGCTCTTTCCTCGCACCTCTGAGTCGTTCTCTCGTCGAATGAATACTTTGGACATTGAATATGTCCATCCATCCATTTTCTAAACCGCTTGTCCTGGTGAGGGTCGCGGTGGCAGGAGTCCAAGGAGAGTAGACCACGCGTTATGAATTAAAACATATTATTATTATTAAATGGTGAGCTTGGCTCGGTGAGCCGCAGTGCTCCGTTCGGACGCTCGCGTGCAAGCCGGTAATTTTCGTCCCTTCTCGCCAAACAGGGTGCGCCAACTGTGACGGATTGAGTTACGAGAAACTAAAACGAATCGTAATCTCCCCAAACAATCCAGTTAAACAACCCGTTCATTCATATTGATATTACAGTCACGCGGCTCTGTCGCTCGGAAGATCTTCTGTCAGATATTTGGCGATAAAACCAAGTGGACGGGCTGTGTTTTTGTTGAACAGCCCGACCGAGTGCCGTTGATCAATTCACAGCTGCGTGTGTCTCGCGGATTTTTTTTGTTACTAGATTTATAGCCCTGCCTTGCGCCCTGTGTCTGCCGGGATAGGCTGCGGCTCACCGCGGCGACCCCATACAGGCTTAAGCGGTTTATGACAACGGATCGATGTATATATTCTTACGTTTCACACCAGTGAATAAACCAACTGCAGATTCATTTAAACACCGTACAGAAAAAAACGCCACCAACATAACCACGTTCTCTTGTTGAAAACGCGCGTTTGCAGACCTACGCCTCGGTCGGCGATCTTCCCGGACGCGTAGACGGACGTGTAGCTAGGTCGATTCTCGGCGTCGTGGTGACGACGCTCCTCTCATCGTCTCCTTGTCGTCGCGTAGTTCAGTGGTTCCCAAAGTGTGCGTCGCGGCGCTCCGGGGCGCCGCAACTAACTCACGGGCGCCGCGGGATATTCCAAATTTTCAATATATATGCAATATTTATTTTTTTACTTTGGGCGCCGTGGAAAAAATCCTGATACACTTGGGCCGCCGTGAATCGAGAGAGTTTGGGAACCACTGGCATAGCCGCCCGCGCTGCCGTTTGTAGTTTGCGCGACACACTCGAGTCTGTAGTGGCCACCGCAACCGTCACCGTTCCCAGCCAGCGTTTCACGCGATAGGTGATTTGTTTAAGAGGGTCCTCGTAATAAAATAACGGCAACGGCCGAACCGGACAAATTGCCTGCAGCTGAGCCACTCCGAGTGAGCCGGGATGTCGTCAGATCTCGGACGCTAAGCGGAGTTCATTCTGGGCCATTACTGGGTTGGGAGGCTGCCGGGGAACGCCGGGTGTTGCCGAGTGGCCGGTAGCCCGCGGGTAATGCAGCGGACTCTTTGCGTATATATGTGCGGAGCTTTGAGCGTAGTATGCTAGTTTCCTCCCCCGTGTCAAACCTATGTTAATGGTATTGGCCAAGCATCCCAATGCAGGTCTCTCTTGAAAGAGTCTTGAGACTCGGCGAGGCTTTTCTGCGTGAATCAGTAAGTCCATCATCGTTGTTGCCGTGTTGTTAATCGCTACTAATCGTTGTTTGCTACGCCCCCCACCCATCAACACCCCAACTGTGCTCTTCATCCTCCTGCCCCCGTGTGACCCCAGCTGTCGTTGAAGTGCAGGGCCCCCGAAGTGTCGCAGTACATCAGCCAGGCCTACGACACCGTCCTCAAGAGCTGAGCCGCAAGACGGGCGTGAGCGTGCGACCCGAACCCTGTCGTCATCCCCTGCAAACTCCACACCCTGTTATCCCCCTCCCCCTACCTCCGCCAACCTCCCCCGACCTCTCCCGACCTCTCCCGCCCCGCTCACCATTCCAGCTGTGTGTCGTCGCCGTGGCTCCCTCCCTCCCTCCGCGCGTTTGGCGGAGGTGGGCGGCTCCCTCCGCACGCCGCCCTTTGACGTTAAGCTCCTGTAAAGTCCGCCCGCTGTTTCGGTTATACATGTGAAGCACTTTGGCAATGTTGTGCTACCGTCAGGACCGTGAGCAGTATATATATGCGTGTGTCACCCTGAATCCAGCACCGCCCGCATGGTTGGCCCCCTGTCCCCCGCGCCCCCCTAAGGCCGGGTCCGTACCCGGGCATTTGGTTTGCGCGACGAAGAAATGAAACGGCTGTGGTTTATATCGCGACGGCCGATTGCGCGAGCGTGCTTGCGAGCGACGCAACGCGTCCGGCGCTACAAACCGCCGAGTGGGTCGACGCTCGAAACTTGAGCCCGTCTCCTATCCGAGCAGCCAGCAACCGGTTGTGAGAAACTGCTCGTAATCGGTCACAGAGGCGGCCACGCGTGAGCGGTTTCAGTTGCGAGCAACCGGTTTGGTTGATGGCTCGAACGGAGACCGGGCTTCGAGCGCCGTGGCTTGGTCCGCGTGCTCCGTGGTCCGTGGTCATCTCGCACCTTGACCCCTTTGCGGCGACCTTTGCTCCCCCCGCGCCCCGAAGCTCCTCGCGTACCTGTGTAGCGACCCCACGTCAGCGGGGTCGGTTGTATAAAAAAGCAAACCCCGCAAGTTGAATGACCCTATAATTTGTGATCTGAAGCAGTAAAAGTCTTGTTCGTCGTTATCGTTCATCGTGGATCCGCTGCCGGATGAAAACCTCCCCACGCGTACGAGGGGACAGATAATCGCGTGGTGTTTTGTCGGTAAGCGGATACACCACGCAACTTCTCCGACCGCAGCACACCTCGTGGCGGTCTACCGATGCCGAGCACAGTTCAGTCGCACCTCACCGCGGCGTAGCACGGTGGCAGGTGTGACGCGGGTTCCTGGCCGCGACTCGCCGCACACCGACCCCGGCCGCGTTACTCCCGCGAATCCGCTCCTACTGACGTGAGCCAGCGTAACCGACAATTAAAACCACTCCGCTCCACACGCCGTCTCCACGCTCCTACCCCTCGCTACACCGAGCCCTCTCTCAGCCGCACGCGGCATCACGCTTCGTCTCGCTGCCCCTTAACGTCACCCCGCCACACCGCAACACAAGTGACGCTGCACACCGTCGCCCGCAAGGTTCCACCACACTCGGCCTCACCTCGTCCAACTCCCACCTCGGCTTGGCCACAGAGCTCCGGCCGGCGAGACCATCGGTACACAGCGGAGCGACACACGCACGCGCGCAGATTGCGCGTGTTCGTCACATTGTAATCGATGCACCGTCGAGCGCGGAGCCTCGCGAGGGGACGTGACGGAGATAACGCCCTGTGCGCCAGTGTTGCCGTCCACCCATCGTCGTCACCGTCATCGAGGTCGTGTCGGCTGCTCTTCTCTCTATTTGGCGGGTGCTCCCACACGACGGCTCAAACATTATTAGCAGGGTTTTTTTCGTTATATTAAGACTTTTTTTTTTTAGCGGCGCGGTGAGTCGTGCTGCCGCCTCACAACAAGAAGGTTTCCCGGGTTCGAATCCCGGCTCGGGGGCCTTTCTGTGTGGTGTTTGCATGTCCTCCCCATTTTTTTTTTGTCCTGCTTGAAGTCAATCGTCATCGGTAGAGAATATTTAACCGTGATTCCCAGCGACGCAGCGAGCGCGCGTGGCCGCTCCGTGTGAATGAAACGACTCGATTACCTCCTCCTTCTAATTCGCTGCCCTCTCCCTCCGCGATGGCGCGCTGATTATTTTCCTCCCGCTGCTGTTGCTTCAGACGCGCGCTATTCACAAGAGTAAACATGAAGGTAATTTGTACCACCCTTACTAAGGCTTACAATGGAAAAAAACGAGCACTATTACCGTCACACTAACATTTGTTATTCGTAGGTCATCAATGCTGTTGTACAATTAGCTTGATGCTAAATCACTGTATATTAAATGTGTCAATATTACGCACGAGGCTGTGTTGTGTTTCTCTCTGCGCCGTTGTAATGATCGGCTATAGCAGCTGGAAACGCGGAAATTGTAATGCATTAGCAGCAATTGCACTGGCGGTAGTGGATAATCTTACACATTAGTGCGTTACTGAAAAAAAAAAACCCGTTGCTTTTTCTCTTAACATTTGGTGATGCTGCTGGGATCCCAGTGATGCACAAGCACAGATCGGGGGATCTTTGCGCATTTCCATACCGTGCGCGGTGCAGTGTGTGCGAGGCCGCGGCACGGTGCTGCTCGCTTCGCGTCGCGCTTGTTTTGATTCCTGGAGCCGTCGCTGCCACAAAACATCCACAAAACATCCACCAGACGCAGAGCCTCAAAAAGGAACGTTTCGTTAATCCGCCGTGGCAGCTCTCATTTCAAATTCAAATCAAAGCGCGCTGCCGAGCATCAATTCCACGTGGATCAGTGAGCACACACGCACACGGACAAAGTTCCCCTGTATAGCCTCCACAGACTGCAGGGTAAAGTGCCGTTAGCGAGTAGTACCTATGAAGGTCGACACGGCACCACGCCCGGCCGCCTTTGTCGCCATAGTGGCAGTGGTTACATACCGCACTAGGTACTCATTTGAGGAGGCTGAGTCGACCTAGGGGAGGCCCATGACCGGTTCAGAAAATCGTCACTGGTGTTGGTGGCCGTGAGCTGGTATCGAGCTCGGGTCATAGCCAGGTGGGTAGCCCAGCGTAGCGCTAACCGCTGAGCCTACCACTCCCCACACACAGCGAACACACAGACAGTGAACACACGCGCACACACACACAAGCCCCACCACCCATTCATTACCCCTGCTCTCCGTGCCATAGCTTGCACGATTCGCCCAGATGGTGTCGAGGATAACATTGCGAAATATATAACAATTTAAAACCGTCCGTCAATCCAGCGAAGGATGAAGGCGGTGTCGGTCACAGCGTGTCGCTCGCGGGGGATGTTCGTCTCACGGTTCTGGGCGATGCGGGGGGGAAATACGTTCACGGGAGCGGTGGCGCAGTGGTTAGCGCTACGCTGGGCTACAAACCTGGCTATGACCCCAGTTCGAATCCCGCTCACGGACAACACCAGTGGCGATTTTCTGAAACGGTCCTGGGCCTCCCCTAGGTCGACTCAGCCTCCTCAAATGAGTACCTAGTGCGGTGTGTAAACATTGCCACTGGGAGACAAAGGCGGCCGGGCGTGGTGCTGGTCACCCACCTCCTCGTGTGCCGTGTCGACCTTCATAGGTGCTACTCGTTAACGGCACTTGACCTTACAGACTGTTAAGGCTATACGGGGGTCTTTGGCGTCCACGCGACCGGTTCAGATCTCGCGCGCCACCGATGTGCGCCGGGAGACGCGGGTGTCTGGGCGCGGGTTCCCGGATTACAGGGCATCGCGCCACCGCTCCCGTCCGTCTATCGCGACGGTGCACGACGCGGTCAGGACCTGAAATACATCCTCTCCGGCCAATCATCAAAAATCAATCGCATTTTATTGGAAACCATTGTTATAGATTTTTGGCCCGTGTTAAAATGCACTCGTGATTTGATATAGGGATATACCGCTATAACCTACTGTATATGTTGTGTGTGCCTGCGGAGAGGGAGCGGGGGTCGGGACCAGATTGTGGTCCTTTGGTTATTTTATTTGGAACTAGCCCTCCTGAAAAATAGGTTGTGCACCCGTGCTCTATCAGAATCGCATTAGAACAATTATAATCTCCTGATTATAAAAAGGTAGAAGCGTTCACGTCGCGATCCCTGTCAGGTGGTACTTGGTATTGCCTGCGAATTCTACCAAACACTTCGAGGCCGAGCTGAAAGACAACGATGTCCAGAGGCTGACCATCGTGCTTCGAGGAATCGCAAAGAAGAAGATCTCCTGATGGTGCTTCCAACGTGGGAGGCGAAGCGTCACGAGGGAGAGAGGGAGATCGTGCAGTGGCACGGCTATCCCGAAAGAACAGCTCTGGAGAGCAGCCATCATAATCTCCCTTGTTTAAAAGAAAAACACCTTTCATAGTCACCCCCCCCCCCCATGCCTGAGGAATTGCTTTTAGGAGCTGCTGCACGGAAAGTCTGGAAATTTCCATCCCACAGCCACCAGTGCTGGCGACTCCTGCATCCACCTAGCGCATACACCTAGCGGAGACAGCATACACCCAGCGGACACAGCATGCATCCAGCACGGAGGGAATGTCGCGAATGGGGTAATGTTGTTGCATTTAGACGATAAGAGAGCTCACACGTGTGTGTGTTAATCTTCACTCGCTACCCCACGCCTGAATCATTGCTGTTCTCTATGTTAATTCCGAGAGCGTTGAGATACGGTACCATGTAATGCACCGTTTCCAGGTGTCATTTCGCGTGTTTGCTAACTACAGCTGAATGCTTTAATGGCTTCACTCTGTGTCTCTAACACGAGGCGGGCACGATAGCACTGATGGATGTGATGGGGTGGCCACCAGCGTGAGTCTAGATTCGTGTTGCTTTAACACGCGGCTTTCGTGACCAATATTGTCCATATTATAGCTCTTTTTATTAGTTAGGTCACGTAAATAAATGTAAATCTTGTGGGTTGGCTCTCCAACGTACCGGTGTGATGCTGAAGTAGGAACGAATTGGCATGTTTTGTTCACGTGACAACAACCCCTTACTAAATTGGCTGTGTCAGGCGGAGGCGAGTCGTGTTGCTATTCGGGATGTGCCGCGTTTGAAAAATGGCCCAAATTGGGAGACAAACAAAAACCAGCGCTAAAAGAACCCGCCAGGAGGTTCGGGCTCCTGTCTGCTGAGCAGCTGACGCCGCCTCCCTGGCTGGGCCGCTTTCGGAGAACGATAAGGATGCCTCCAACGTGGAAGGCGAGACGTCACGAAGGAGAGAGGAGGAACGCTCACTGACACGGCTATCCCGAAAGAGCAGCTCTTGACAGAATGGATTGGACTGCACATCATACAGCGCCTTGTGACCTCCGGGTTAAAGGCGCTTTACAAGTGTACATTATTCTAACAATATTGTCTGTCGACGGTCATCCAGCGAGACTAGGCGACTGTCTGCCGCGATCAATAGGCGACCAGCCGCGGAAATGACTTCGTTGTGATTTGTAAGATCCGATTAACATCATCATGAACCGATCCAAATGCTGGACTGATTTGAAACATCGTATTTTGTCATTTCACAGCGTTTCAATAAAATGTTTTACATCACGATGGGCATCCTCTCGGGCACAATCCCTCCTGTGACTGGCACTCCGACATCAGTCTTGTCCGCTGGCCAACATCCCTCCTATTGACGCGTCCTTCCCAAGCCCACGTATGTTTTCTGGCACGAGGCGCGCCCCCCCCCCCTGCCCCCCGCCCGTCACTCTCATCAGCAGCACCGCCTTTGAACACAAGATATAGGAGTCTGACATTTCTGGCAGTGGCCCATCTTTAGAGCAGAGAAAGGGCGCTTGTATTGATTGATTGATTGATTTTATTTCAACCGGGCGAGAACTCACTGAGACAAAAGTCTCTTTGGCAACGGGTGACCCGGGTCAGAAAGTGACAACACCGCGGTGCAGTGGACACGCGGAGAGATCACAGATCTCCTGATGATGATGATGTACTGATGTGGGGTTTCACGGTTTAATGTTTGAGAATTGCTTTCCAAAAATATTATTTCGGGAGAGCCGTATCGAGTGTTCCTACTCTCGTTCAACAACGCCTGATGATGCCTGCAGCGTCGGAGGCGAAACGTCGCGGACGAGAGAGAAAGAGCAGCGATGGGGAGCAATTCTCAGGAGTGATACTGTTTGCGGCTACCACTGCTGATGATGATGATGTTGATGATGATGCCTGTCGATGGTGCTAACGGGGAAGAAGGTAGAGTTGCTGCTGATGATGCTGGTGGCTATGATGCTGCTGCTGATGTATGTTTTCACGGCTCTATTCATGGTGGTTGCTCTTCAGAGCTGTTCTTTCGGGATAGCCGTGTCACCGAGCGCTCCCCGTCTCTCCTTCGCGACGTTTCGCCTCCCACGTTGGAGGCATCCTCAGGCTTTTGACCGACATGAATTCTCAAACATCGATCCGTGACGAACCTACATAAGTACATCATCATGATCATCAATATAAGGTGCAGCCCTGTAATTGCTTACTGACGCGCGTCCACTACAGAGATCCTCTACTCTCCAGGGGTTCTCAACCTTGTGGACCTCAAGAGCCACTTGGTCCGCTGGGGTCTGGCCTCCACGGGTCGCTAGGTGGCGCTCGCTGCCCACTGATGGGACGCGACCCACCGGGTGAGGCTGGTGGTACTAACCTACGACCACCCACTAACACACGACCCTACCCACCCACACACTAAAGCATCCACACACGCACCCGCCCATACACTCACCAACCCACGCATAAACTTACCCAGGGGCTCTCAACATTTTGCACCTCAATGCCCACTTGGCCCACTTGGGTCTGGTCTCCACGGATCACTAGGTGGCGCTCGCGGCGCACTGATGGGAATGGCGGGCCTCGAGGGTATTTTGGCCTACTCTTCCACGCTGGCCAGCAGTCTAGGAATAGCTGGGATGTACCCTTTATTGACACCACCACACGCGACCTGCCAATGGACTAACTGTGGCGGGAAAGGGGGTGGTCGGGGGGAATTTAAGAACCGTGTTTCAACTGCCGCGTCGGGAGATCGACCCGGTGTGCTTAAACCCTGGCGACTTCACTCCCCGCAGTATAAACATATTGTTAGTGCGAAAACAGAAACACGCCGTGCCCAAACCGAGTCATGCCTCACCGAAACGGAGACCACACTCCGACAGCGAGTACCCGTGTAATTGCCTCACAAAGCAGGGGGCACAAGTTAGATCCAACTACTGAATATTGATCGGTGGTTTGGAAGCCGGGCTGTCACTGAGACAAGCCAGGCACGGTGTCTGCATTGCTCTGAGTAAAGGACATTATCCGGGAAATTATCCTCCCACCCCCCCCGCACACCTACTAATTGCTCGGTTTTAACATAGATCGATAGATTATGGTTGCTCTTCAGGGCCGTTATTTCGGGATAGCCGTGTCACTGAGCGATCTCCATCTCTCCCTCGCGACCTTTCGCCTGATGATGCTTCCGACGTGGGAGGCGAAACGTCGCGGGGGAGAGCGCTCAGTGACACGGCTTTCCTGAAACAACAGCTCTGAAGAGCAACCATCATGAATCGAGGCATGAAAATCTACATCAATACAGATAGATGTTTATTTTTACAGCAGAAAAAAACCCCGTGAGCTTGCAAGCTCTGGAAGCGTGATTCGTGCGATACAACAAACGTACGAATTAACCAACATGAACAATATATAAACTCAGAAGGTGATGCAACGAATTTAACAAATTTGCAGCATTAAATTGTGCCTATATACAACTTAAGCCATAATCATAAGGTAAACAGTGACATCAGCAATATACAAGCACAAAAAAGGACAAAAACAAGTCAACACATTCAACAATAACCCTACAGTTCCTCGAAGCTGAAACATTTATAACAGACGACGTTTCGGGAAATGGCCCGTCTGCGTCGCACAAAGGCTTCTGGTTGACTCAGAAGCCAATAGCGGGTCAACACAGGCGGCTGGGACGCGGTGCTGCTCTCCAAGGTACTGATCAGGCCTCGTTGAAAATACTCAACCCAACAAAGATCCCCTATATAGCCTTAACAGACTATAGGGTCAAGTGCCGTTAGCGAGCACCTATGAAGGTCGACACGGCACACGAGGAGATGGGTGACCAGCACCACGCCGGGCCGCTTTTGTCTCAGTAGTGGCAATGTTTACACACCGCACTAGGTACTCATTTGAGGCTGAGAAACTCGTCACTGGTGTTGGCCGTGAGCGAGGTTCGAACTCGGGTCGTAGCCAGGTTTTTAGCCCAGTGCGCTAACCACTCAGCTATCACACACAGACACACATCCATACACACACAGAAAGACAAAGATTCCCTAATGAGCCTCAACAGACTGTAGCGTCAAGTGTTGTTAGCGAACACACACACCCCATCCACACACACCCATCCAAAGATAAAGATCCCCTATATAGCCTTAACAGACTGTAGGGACAAGTGCTGTTAGCAAGCACCTATGAAGGTCGACACACCCATCCACACACACCCACACACCCATGACCAGTATGCGTCATGACATCACCATTCTCAGGACGTGACACGTGGCTTGCGTGGGTAATTGGGGACTCAGCTGCGCGGGGCGGGTGGGGGTAAAGGGGGGAGAGGACGGGGTGTGGAGAGAAGGGGGAGGGGTAAGAGGGGGTGCACGAGCGCACGGGGAGCGGTGGTGCCTCGCTTAGCGCACAGCGCTACACACCCGGTGCAACGTATGTCCCCTGGGTGTACTCAGCCTTACATATGTACCGAGTGTGTAGCGTTCGTATTATCGGGCAACGTGCGCGTGTGGAGTTCGTGTACCGTCTGTGGGTGGGAGCGATATTCGCCATGCGCCCGCTCTCGTCACATCTCTCAAGCGTTTGGATGGGCGGGACACAACCCTGCACCGCCGGGTGTTGTAGGGACTTGACCCTACAGTCTGCTAAGGATATATGGGGGATTTTTTGTCTTTGACGTAGGTTACGTCTGCGCTACGTTGTGGGCAGCAGTGGAGGCAGGGCAGTCAAATACATTGATGTACTGTACTTCTATGTTCCCAGGGTCTGTGCTATAATAATAATAGCATTTTATAGAGCGCCTTTATCGACCGTTATTTACCAGCGTGGTCCATCCATCCATTGTCAGAAGCCGCTTAATCTGGTATAGGGTCGTGGAGAGCCAGAGCCTATCCCGGCAGACACAAGGCGCAAGGCAGGGCTAGACCCAGGATGGGACGCCAGTCCGTCACAGGGCAACAGGGGCAATTAAGTCCGCAGGCCAATTAACATATGCAGCAGCATGTATTTGGACTGTGGGAGGAACCCGGAGTGCCCGGCGAAAACCCACGCGGACACGGGGAGAACATGCAAACTCCACACAGAAATTCACGCGAGCCGGGATTCGAACCCGGGACTTTCTTGCTGTGAGGCGGCAGCGCTACTCACCGGACCAATGTGGTGAAGTTTGTTTAACTGATCCCCCTCACAACTTGCATGACATAGGGGAGGCCGTCATCCAGCAGTGGATTAACCGATAGGAAATTGCAGTTTTACAAAGGGTGTGCGGCATATACTGTATGTGCATGCACACACACACACTGCATTCTCTTCCGATCTGTGTCTGCTGGGGGACGTTTGTTCCCTCCCTAATTTGTTTTACATTTGTCACTTTTCATCTGTTCCTTTTCTCTTTGGCTGGTGGTTTGTTTCTGTGTAACTTTGGTGTTTGTTTTGTTGTCTGCCAT
>JAZEWU010000008.1:11071372-11084904 GCA_036362915.1 Geotria australis | reverse complement strand
AGGCCCAGGCCCTTAAGCCCACACGGAAGGCCAAGGCCTGGATTGGCTTGACCTTGACTTGTCTTGGCTTGGTTTGGAGCTTGGCCTGTGTTGACTTGATGTACTGACTGCGGACAGGCAGTCAGTTAGACAGATATACGCATACACAGACGACAGGCAAGATAGGCAGACAACTGGCAGACAGATAGACGACAGGCAGACAGACAGATGAAAGGGAAGAGGTGGTTGTTGCTGGTTCGCCCTGAGCTCGTGACCCCGTGTGACCCGAGCTCGTGATTACGGTAGCAGCTCTTTATGATCATCATCATGATCATCTGTTGAGCTTCTAGACATCATTGTCTTTCAGCTCCTTGGCGTCGAAGTGTTTGGTAGAGTTCGCAGGTAAAAATGGGAAACTGTAATTTAACATCGCGCTTCGAAGAATCGCAAAGAAGAAGATCATGATCATCATCATCATGATCAGCGTCCCACCTGGTTCAATTCATTGGCCGATAACATCATACTATATAGGACGCAGAGTCTGGCGGGTTGGCGCCGGCTGACTCCCCCCTACTTCTCTGCGGTTTCCTCGCTACGCCTCTGAGTCGTTCCATCCTCTAACGAATACCGTCGACATTGAATGAATACTGTGCGCGTGATAAATTGCATTTTTAAATGTTGTATTTTAGCTTACCAACTTGTAGTCTTTCATCGACTAAACATTTTGTTTGGTTCATTTGTTATTTTTAGATTTTGACTTATTTTTGTAAATACGCGTGTTTGTTGTGTTGCAGGAATCCTGTAAAGAGCTTGCAAGCTCACTAGCTATTTTCCTGCTGTAATAATAAATAATACATCTGTGGCCATGGTCCTCTCACGGAAAAGAGTGGGTTGCCCTCTTCGGGTGAGGGGAGAGCAGTTGCCCTTAGTGGAGGAGTTTAAGTATCTTGGGGTATTGTTCACGAGTGATGGTAAGCGGGAACGTGAGGTTGGCCAGCGGATTGCAGCAGTGATGCGGGCACTGTGAAGCGGGCACTGTACCGGTTCAATCTACGTCCGTATTCTCACCTATGGTCATGAACTTTGGGTAATGACCGAAAGAACGAGATCGCGAATACAAGCGGCAGAAATGAGGTTTCTCCGCAGGGTTGCTGGGCTCACTCTCCGTGATAAAGTGAGGAGCACAGAAATCCGGGACAACCTCGGAGTAGAGTCGCTGCTTCTTCGGATTGAGAGGAGCCGTTGAGGTAGTTCGGGCATCTGGTAAGGATGCCCCCCGGAAGGCTCCCTCGGGAGGTATTCAAGGCGCGGCCCACTGGGCGGAGACCTAGAGGCCGATACAGGACACGCTGGAGGGATTATATCCTTCGGCTGGCCTGGGAACGCCTGGGAATCCCCCAGGAAGAGCTGGAATCTGTTGCTGAGGAAAGGGATGTCTGGTCCACTCTCCTTGGACTGCTGCCACCGCGACCCTCACCAGGACAAGCGGTTTACAACATGGATGGATGGAATAATAAATATTTTATCAAATCTAATAAACTATCTAACCGGTACGCCGTACCGGACCACACCGGCTTACGTTCACCTCCCCCTCCCCCCACTACAATCGGGGTGGTCAATAAGGATTGTAAATCCACGCGAGCCCACGCTATCAGGAGAGCAACCGAAATGACCCCATAATCCGGGACTTACCCCGAACCCTCTGTCTGCACGGATCCATGTAATGGAATAAATGCATGCAGAGCGCGGATAGAGCTCGTGAATTATTTACTCGGACCTCGTGTTTATTATTTCATCCAGCACAGACGATATGTTTTCACCGACAACGATGTGGAACAGGCAAGCGATAGAGTGTGTGTGGGAGCTACAAACCTGGCCACCCGGGTTAGAATCCCGGCTCGGGTGCCGCCTTTATGTGTGGATTGTGCATGTTTCCCCCGTGTCCGCGTGGGTTATCGCCGGCTACTCCGGTTTCCTCCCGCAGTCCAACGACATACTGCTGCTGCATAGGTGAATTGGCTGGTGTCCCATCCTGGGTGTAGCTCTGCCTGTGTCTGCCGGGATAGGCTACGGCTCACCGCAACCCTGTACAGGATAAAGTGGTTTCTGGCCATGAGTGGATGGATGGATTTCACTAACCGAGCGCTATGGCAGTTCATGTGAATTGCCTGTAGCTGAGGCTGATGGCGCGCAGCGTCATGAATGAATCTTCTGAAACGTAGGTCAGAAACAACCCTCTACAGGGGGCCGTCTAGAGCTGACTCTAGCAGAGCCTCGTCCGCCAGCAGTGACGTGAGGCCGGCGATTACGGCGCTGCGCCTTTGCCCGCACTACATAATCTACCTGTGTGTTGGTGTGTAATGGGAGAGGCTATAAATAGCTGTCGGGACTGTGGCTGGCGTTGTGAGTCCAGCGCTGATTGATTCGCAGCCGGCGGAACAGATTGGCCCTGACGCGTGATGTGAGGTCGCGGGGGAGAGACGGGGACACGGGGCGCGTTGCGACGGACGCGTGTCGGACCGCTGTGTCTGCCTGCGAGACAGACACAGCGAGTGCCTGTCTGTCTGCCTGTGTGCGTCTGCGTGGGAGCGGTGGCTCAGTGGTTAGCACGCTGGGCTACCAACCACAAACGATTTTCTGAACCGGTCTTGGGCCTTCCCTAGGTCGACTCAGCCTCAAATGAGTACCTAGTGCGGTGTGTAAACATTGCCACGAGGGATCCAAATGCGACCGGGCGTGGTGCTGGCCACCCACCCCCTCGTGTGCCGTACAGACCTTCATAGGTGCTTGCTAACAGCACTTGACCCTACAGCCTGTTAAGGCTATATGGGGGGTCTTTGATCTTTGTCTTTTGTCTAACCCTAACCCTTATGGGGAGCGGTAGCTCAGCGGTTAGTGCGCTGCGCTATGAACCTGGCGTCCCGAGTTCGATTTCCGCTCACGGCCACCAACATCAGTGACGATTTTCTAAACCGGTCCTGGGCCTCCCCTAGGACTCCTGACATGAGTACCTGGTGCGGTGCGTAAACATTGCCACTAGGGAGACAAAGGCGGCCGGGCGTGGTGCTGGTCACCCACCCCCTCGTGTGCCGTGTCGACCTTCATAGGTTCTGCTCGCTAACGGCACTTGACCCTACAGTCTGTTAAGGCTATACGGGGGATCTTTGTCTTTGAACGTGGTTGGAGATTGCGTGGTGGGCGCCGGAGGTGCGATAGATCGAGCGAGTTAATGGATAAATTTAGCGATGAAAGCGGCCGGCGCGTTGGGGGTGGGTGGCTATGACGGTAATGCGGCGCATACTTCCGCGAGTGAAGACGCCGCGGGGCGCGGGGTCGCGATGCGAGGCCGTTGCGCTGTGCGGAGCTCTGCGGGATGATTATGAGTCTCGTAATGAGCGCCGGACGGCACGGTGGCGTAACGGTGAGTAGCGCTGCCGCCTCACAGCGAGAAGGTCCCGGGTTCGAATCCTGGCTCGCGTGGGTTTTTGCAGGGCACTCCGGTTTCCTCCCATTGTTCAAAGACGCGATGCTGCATAGGGGTAATTGGCCTGCTGACTAAATTTCCTCCGGTGCCCTGTGATGAACTGGCGTCCCATCCTGGGTATAGCCCTGCCTTGCGCCCTGTGTCTGCCGGGATAGACTCCGGCTCACCGCGACCCCGTACAGGATTAAGCGGTGTCTAACCATGTACGTATATGTAACATATACACGGTGTTACCTTTTCTGACAATGACAGAAGTGTTAAGATCTTAAAACATCAAATGGACACCGTTTTGCAACGGTTTCAGTTTGCAAGAAGCCACAAATGCTTGTGGCAAAAACATGCAAACAAAATGCGACGATAATATATGCATTGTCCTTCAAACTGATTAGCCCAGTACTGAGGCATTTGTTTGCATGTTTGTGCCATAAGCACGTGTGACTTCTTGCATATTGGAACCTTTGCAAAACGGTGTCCACTTGATGTTTTAAGATCTTAACACTTCTCTCATTGCCACACAAGGGATAACCGTGTATATTTTACATTATTTGTCCACTGCCAAAAGAAGTGCCCAAAGTCTCTATGTATTGAGCGCCGTGCTGCCGACACGTGCAGTCACCCCCATTCCAACGTGCAGGGGTCACGCGGGCGCCTGAGCGGACACAGACAAAGCTCGCCCGTGTAGCCTTTGACAGTCTCCCAGGGCAACAGGGCAAGTGCTGTTGGGGAATAGCTATGGACGCGGTGGGTGGTGGGCAGCCTCCCCCCGCCAACCCCGTGCTGCTCATGTTACCACGCACCGCACCGAGTCCTCGTGTTGAGGCTGAGTCGACATCGGGGAGAGGATGGTTGCTCACAACAGACACACACACACACACAACAAACACACACTCACACAACACAGACACACACACGACACACGCTTAGAGGCAGATGATTGAGCGAGAAGCAACGTCCACACGCAGCACTGCTTCGGAAAAAAATATAAAGGAAAGAGCTTCTGTGTGTGTGTGTGGGTCCGTGTGTCTGTGTGTGAGTCTGTGTCAAATGCTGTAAACGAGTAGCCCCTATGAAGGCCAGCAGGGCGAACAAGCGGTGGGTGGCAGCACTTGACACTACAGTCTGTTGAGGATAAACGGGGGATCTTTGTTTTTGTGGATGCAAACCCAGTCGCTTCAGTGCGGACATACATACTTACAAACAGTTGCTCCAATATATATATAGATTACCACCATCCGATATTCGACCCCAGCACCAATTGCCATGCTACCTCACTCCTCCGCCGGTCCCAGGATTAAGGAACGCAGGTCCTCCTATCTCCCCGTCTATCGTGGCATTTTAATTGCCCGGGCGGTACTTTGAAGCGAGTTTATAAACGTCAGCACGAGTGTGTGTTGTCGCCAGTAACTCAGACGCTGCGCGCCATCAGCCCCAGCTACAGGCAATTCACATGAACTGCCATAGCGCTCGGTTAGTGAAATCCATCCATCCACTCATGGTCAGAAACCGCTTAATCCTATACAGGGTTGCGATGAGCCGGAGGCTATCCCGGCAAACACAGGGCGCAAGGCAGGGCTACACCCATGATAGGACGCCAGTCCATCACAGGGCACCGGGGGCAATTTTAGTCAGCAGGCCAATTAACCTATGCAGCAGCATTTCTTTGGAAACCGGAGTACCTGGCGAAAACCCACGCGCACACAGGGAAAACATGCAAACTCCACACAGAAAGGCCCCCGACCCGGAATTTGAACCCGGGCCCGTCTTGCTGTGAGGCGGCAGCGCTACTCACGGCTACGCCAGCGTGCCGCCCCTCGCGAACAAGTCGGATTAACGAATGCGAGACGTCACCTTTAATCTGTGTTTCTCTGCCTTCTCCGTTTCAGGTGTTTGGATGGAGCCAGTGTTCTCAGCGAATCGAGCTGCAATTGGGCCAATCTTCAGTCGGTGCTCGCTTGAGAGGATTGGCTATTTAATCTAGTTTTTTTTTCATCCGTTCCCATCGTCTTTCCTGAAATCACATTCCGACTGCCGCCGGCAGCGTCGTTTCACGAGATGACGAAGTTTCCGTCCGGAATTCCGCCGTCGAGCGGCGGAACATCGCGAGTCGTCAACGCAACCGTGACGCGCTCCGACCACCGCGACGTCACAAAACAGCTTCAGACGTCACTTCTGTAGACCACGAGGTGGCGGACACGTGACGTGCCCTCGAGGAGAGTTCATGGCGCGGCGATCGAACCGACGTTTTTATATTCACAGCCGGAACGTCGCCGAATGAAGGGAGAAGCCAAATGAAATGACGTCATTTTTCTGCGTGTCGACGGTTTAATCGCGGTCGACCGAAACCCGGATTTTAACCCAGGATCGTCTCACAAACGCTGGCTGGCGTGGCTTGCCTGGCACAGAACAACTCACCCGAGCCACTGCAGCCGCTTTCGTCCGCAAGTAACTCTGCACACATCGCGACGTTCAGCTTGGGCCGGGGCGCGATCCCCCGCGGACTCGTGACCTTGGGCCGCCCTCGCGCTCGCAAAGAGACCTTTCTGTCAGCAGCGTGCCTTACACGAACAGAGAATTGTAACTGCATTCCTTTCTTGCTTCCAAAAATCCACCCGACACGCACACGCGACGATTCTGCACTGGCTGCCTGTTTTTCTTCTACGTTTTCTTCACGGCGGCGGCGGTGGTTGTTCTCATCATCGGCCCACGCCCAGCTGGCCACAGGACTAGTAGCAATAATCGGCGTCACGATGACGTCAGAAGCGACGACGGCAGCAACGGCGAGGGCAGCGCGAAGACGGCGCGACGCGCGACGCTCCTGACCGGGCTCGCCGCTCGATTTTCGTTATCGGCAAGCGGTCCCAAAAAAAGAATATATCTAAAAAACACCGCAAGAAATTAAAATTGCAGTCTTCCTCCGCTCCACGGCCCTCCTGACGCACCGTCGCGACGAGCGTCCGGGAGGAACTCGCGTTTCGTGCTTTTTCACCGAGTCGCGATCGGCAGCGCGTCGCCGCCGCGCGCATCTTTACGAACGACTCAAGACTTTGCGGCGGGTGGGAATAAGTATAATCCGAGCAGGAAAGGCGCATCGCAGTTGAAGCCCGTGACCTTCATCAGCAAAAACCTGTAGCCACAGAGGGGGTGGGGGGAGGTGGTGGGGTCCTTCTGGACCAAGCAAGAACCCTGCAAGTGAAACGCTAACGCCCGATTTCTCGTTATTAACATCGCCGCAATCATCGCCGACGGAGGTGGCTGCGACGGCACGACTCGGCGGAACATGGCACGCGAGGGTTCGCGTTCGCTCGCCGCTGCCGGAAGTCACGCGCGGCGCTGAAGCGGCGAGACGGAGGGAGCGCGGGAGCGACGGAGCGAGGGAGCGAACGGCGGGACGGCGCCACGAAGCCCAGCGACGGGGCCACGATGCCACACGATGGTGCCGGCGCGACGCACGCGTAGCTGGAGTCACGCGCGTAAGTGAGGCTCGCGGAGCGCCGCGACCGCTGCCGGCCTCGCTCTCAGCATGTTCGTCCACTCATTCGTCGGAGAAACCGCTTCATCCTGTACGGGGTCGCGGTGAGCCGGAGCCTATCCCGGCAGACACAAGGCGCAAGGCAGGGCTATACGCCGGATGCGACGCCAGTCTATATAGAAAACGATCACGCACACTGCCCATTTAAGAGAATCAATTCTGATTTGGAAAACGGTAAAAGTTAATCATTCATTCATTCATTTTCAGAAACCGCTTAATCCTGTACAGGGTCGCGGGGAGCCGGAGCCTATCCCGGCAGACATAGGGCGCAAGGCAAAAGTTAATCAAATTATGCGAATACGTTTAGATTCAAATCAACCAATTCTAATTCCAGGCATAATCTGAAAAGTGTCTGATAAGATTGGCACTGCAGTCGATCGGCGAGAGGTGCAGATTAGAGGTGGCAACGTTTTATTAGTGCGATTTCTAATATGGCCTATAGCAGTGAATTATTATGAGATAAGAGTTTAGACGGATTCGCGGAATCAGACCAAACGTACTTCACAGTTATAGCATGCGGAGTGCATTTGTTCCTCACAGCAAAAATGCTCTGGGTTCGATTCCCAACTCTGGGCGCTTTTCTGTATGGAGTTTGTATATTCTCCCCCATGTCCTGCATGGGTTTCCTCCGGGTTCTCCGGTTTCCTCCGGTAGCTAATAAAAGATGCAAGCACCATTCCGATACTAATAAAAACATCTGCAACCTACTTCGTCTCACCGCAAAATAATTTGACAGGACACCTCATGAAACACCGGAGTGTCCGGCGAAACATGCTGCTGCATAGGCCTGCGAATTAAATTGCCCCCGGTGCCCTGTGATGGTCTGGCGTCCCGTCCTCGGTATAGCCCTGCCTTGCGCCCTGTGTCTGCCGCGATAGGCTCTGGCTCGCCGCGATCCTGTACAGGATTAAGCGGTTTCTGACAATGGATGGATGGATGGACTCATGAACTAATCTTGAGACTTAGTGAAACTCCTCTGGTTAATTACAAACACGCAATAATTACAGAGTGCCAGGCATTCGCTTCATCTCGGCTCTGATCGTTTAAGATGTTCCCGTTAAGCCCTGTTTAAAGATCTATCAAGATTTACAGAAGAGGGAAATGTATACAAGGCATCCCCCTGGCATCCTTTGTCAGAGCGAATGTACTCTCTTAAGATGATGGGTTTTCAGTTTTTGCTTTTTGAGGCGATTTAGTTTCCTTGAATGTTTACTGCCACGACCGAAAATCCTGCTGGAGCGACAGATGCTGCTACTGCTGCTGACAGTTGTCACGGATGTGCGCGGAGTGACGGCGCAGCGGTGAGCGCGCTGCGCCTCAAACCCGGCCGCCCGAGTTCGATTCCCGCTCACAGCCACCGACACCAGCGGCGATTTTCTGAACTGGTCCTGGGCCTCCCCTAGGTCGAATCAGCCTCAAATAAGTGCCTGCTGCCGTGTGTTAAATATTTCTACGAGGGAGACAAACGCGGCCAGACGTGCGTGGAGCTGGCCACCCACTCCCTCAATGTGCCGTGCCGGCCTTCATAGGCGCTACTCGCGGACAGCACTTGACCCCACCGTCTGCTAGGACTACACGGGGGATATGTGTGTTTGCGTCTGCGGTTGACTGCGGTCATGTCGCGACTGCTGACTGTGTGCCGGACGGGCTGCTGCTTGGTATGCACGCGCCCCTCCAGAGCCCATGAAACCCGCTCACGTCTCGGCACCGACTTTGCGAGATATGCCGCCAACATTTCAACCACGCAGTTCAAGCTGCTGTTGAATGATAGATAACACGTAAAAATATATTTATAATATTTAAGAATGCATGATATACCGTGGTGGCGGCACGGTGGCGTAGCGGTGAGTAGCGCTGCCACCTCACAGTAAGAAATACCCGGGTTCGAGTCTCGGCTCGGGTGCCTTTCTGGGTGGAGTTTGCATGTGCTCCGTGTGGGTTTTCTCCGGGCACTCCGGTTTCCTCCCACAGTCCAAATATATGCTGCTGCATATGTTAATTGCCCTGCTGACTAAATTGCCCCCGGTGCCCTGGGATGGACTGGCGTCCCATCCTGGGTACAGCCCTGTGTCTGCCGGGATAGGCTTCGACTCACCGCCACTCTGTACAAGATTAAGTGGTTTCTGACAATGGATGGATTAAGTGGTTTCTGACAATGGATGGATGGATGGATAAAACACCGTTATGGGCGCCGTGCATAATGTACTCGCCCCTGCACGACTGGAGTCGGGTGGCACGTAACGAGTCGTCGTGACTGTCGTAGTGAGAGGTATACTGGATGTGGCGTGCCGGGACACAACCGGCTGAAATTAAGCCCCAGATACTGTTTGTGTTCTGGGACCTCCGTGGTTTGGTGCCGTGGACCAACATTCCTGCACCTTTCATCAGCGAATGCCAGTGACCGTGATGGAGAAACAGGTAGAGACAGGCCAGGCACACATGGGTTTCCTGCCTTCAGGAGACAGCATATTTAGCCGCTAGTATCAGAAATCTCGTTCTTTCGATCGTGACCCAAAACTAATTTTAGATGTTTATTTAGACGTATTATTATTACAGCAGAAAAATAGCTAGTTAGCTGGCAAGCTCTTTACGGGGTTCCTCATGACCATAGATAGATGTTTATTATTACAGCAGAAAAATACCCGGTGAGCTTTGCAAGCTCTTTACGGGACTCCTGCGACACAACAAACATGCGAATTGCTGACAGCAGCTTTGTGCAGCGCTTTGTGACCCTCGGGTGAAAGGCGCTATATAAATGCTATTATTATTATAATTAAAATATATACAAGATTCATAAAAGACCAAAATGTGAATCAACCAACAACAAAAAACATTTACACGTAGCATTGCACACATTTTTCAAATAAAATAGTCCAAAATACATATCATTGCACAATTGTTCAAGTAACCATAGGTGAGGGGGCGGCCGGGTGGCATCCGTGCCTCACAGAAAAAATGGTCTTGCCCGAGGCGGGATCGATTCCCGCCTTGGGCGCCTTTCTGTGTGTTCTCCTGTCCTGCGTGGGTTTCCTCCAAGTTCTCCGGTTTCCTCCTACAACTTAAAAAACACTCATGAATTATTTGTCCGATAACATCATAATGTATAGGAAGCAGTGTGTGGCAATATGCGGCCCGCACACCGCCTGGCTGCCTCCTTCGCTTCTCTGCGCTTTCCTCGCGCCTCTGAGTCCTTCTCTCGTCGAATGAATATCTTCGACGTTGATGAATATGTGCGCGTTATAAATGTAAAAAAAATACAATTATAGGCACATCGATTGACCTGCAAACCGAGAGCTTCGTCCTAGGACCGAGCTCCCGCGTCCGTGGCCGCGAAGCGGCAGCTCACAGAGCGATGTGTCTTGCGATTTCCCCCGGTGGCGGTCGGCCCGGCGCAGCGGGCCGAGCCATGGTGGAGACGTTCAAGGTGGCGGTGCTGGGCGCGCCGGGCGTCGGCAAGACGTCCATTATCCGCCAGTTCGTCTCCAACGAGTTCCGCGAGGTGTACGCGCCGACGCGCGTGCGCGCCGTGTACGCGCCCGCGCTGGTCGTCAACGAGCGCGTGCTGGAGCTCCGCATCCTGGACGTGCCGCCCATCGCCTCCTTCCCGCTCAGCTCCTTCCAGGTGCCCCGCGCGCTCGCATGCTGCCCGCCTCGGTTTCTGTGTGTGTGTGTGCGTGTTTTGTCTGTGTGTTTGTGTGTGTCTGTGTTCTGTCGGTTGTTGTTGTTCCTGCATGCTTATCAGTCTGTCTGTCTGGCAGTCGACCAAGTGTCTCGGCCTGTCTGTGTGTTGATCTGATTAGCAGGCTCCATTGTGTCTTCCTGTCTGTCACGAACATCCTGGCCACTGCCTCCTTCTTCGTAAATGCCTTCCAGGTTTTTTTTCCAAATTAATCTCAATGCCGGGTTACTTGAGCAGTGGGCAAGGCTATCTGAATGATGGGCGGGGCTACATGTTATGTGGGCGGGGCTACCCGAGTAGTGGGCGGTGCCCGGAGAGGTAGCGACCGAGAGGGACAGAGGAGCTTCTACATCTCTCAGCTCCCCGTGTGTCCCGGTTGAGCCTGCCAGGCTCGTGAGACTATTTGAGTACCTGAGCACTGGGCGTGGGCTACATAAGTACTGGGCGTGGGCTACATAAGTACTGGGCGTGTCCTACCTGAGAGATGGGCGGGCCACCGGTGGGTGGGCGGGCCACCGGTGGGTGGGCGGGGCTACATAAGTAGTGGTCGGAGCCCGGAAATGTAGCGAGAGAGGAGCTTCTCAATAGCTCAGTGTGTCCCGGATGAGCCAGCCAGCCTGGTGACCCCGTGTGTCCGCCAGGAGTGGTCGGACACGCGGTGCCGCGGCCTCCGCAGCGCCCACGCCTACGTGCTCGTCTATGACATCTGCTGCTTCGAGAGCTTCGAGTACATCAAGGTGCTGAGGCAGCAGATCCTGGACTGCAGGTGCGTCACTCACACCGGCGGCGACGCGGTGCTCCACATGTATCTTGTGACCCTGTTTAATTGACCCCGTAACGATCCTGGCTCGGGTGCCGCCTTTCTGTGTGGAGTTTGCATGTTCTCTCCCCGTGTCCGCGTGGGTGTTTTGCCGGGCACTCCGGTTTTCTCCCACAGTCCAAAGACACGCTGCTGCATAGGTTAATTGGCCTGTGGACTAAATAGCCCCCGGTGCCCTGTGATGGACTGGCGTCCCATCATGGGTATAGCCCTGCCTCGCGCCCTGTGTCTGCCGGGATAGGCTCCGACTCATCGCGGCCCTGTACAGGATTAAGCTGTTTTTTGACAATGGATGGATGGGGGCTACTTTGTGGGCAGCCGGGGGCGGTGTGGCAACATCTAGCGGTGGATTCATACCACGGCCGCACACGTGTACACAACGATGCTGATGATGATGATGACAAGGGGCTGCCTCTGCCCCGACTTGGAATTAAACTGACGACCCTTTCAGTTGAGAGTCAAGTGCCGGACCACTCAATGGGTGGTTATTAACCAGGATGAAGCGCGGGAGCCGAATACGGTGCCGGGATATCATCGCTGTTTAATGGGCTCCGTTCCAGTCGACCAGAGCGGCGTACTCCTGATTTTATTTTCTCGAGTTTCTATCGGAGACGGCGTCGCGGCCAGATTAATTAGTGCGCCAGATTAACGGCCCTTGTGGAATCACAAACTGATTAAGCTGGCCGCCGCTCTCCGCCCGGCGTAAACGATTGGCTTCAATGGATTTTTGAGGATAATTCTTTACCCTGCCCTTTTTTTTTTCGTTTAACACCGCCTGCTTAGGAAGCGATCCGTCGTTAAACGCCGTTCGCGGGGAGGAATCGCCGTTGTCGTGCGGGTGAGGAATCGGCGCCGTGTTTACCGGTGATTAAAGACGACGATTTAGGTTCCGGCGGGGACGGCACGCTGCGGCCGTCGCTCGTTGCGTAATCAGCGCAATGCTCGCCCAGACTCTGGGAGTTGGTTTTTCGCGACGTTCGTAATGAACCGGCCGCTCAATAATCGTGGTTTCGCCAATTTGTCCCGCCCCGTTCACGATGCGTTTTTTTATCCTGTCAGCTCCGCCGCACACCCCAGCGTCGCTCAGAGCAGCCGTCATCACTTTCTTTGTATATGTTTTTTATTATTATTATTTAGTTGGTCACTTAAGTCTTGTGGAATGCTGTGTGTCCATGTTTACGTTATGTGTTTGTGGTTCGTTCGAGCCGTGGAAACCTACATCAATACAGAAGGACATCTAGAAAAAAAAACAGCAAGTGACTTTTTTTTATATCTACAGATTAGCAGCCGATGTAGCGTGTCCTGCACGCTTTGCTCCAGAGAAATAGTTACTGTCTGGCAGTCGAACGAGATATATATATTTTTAAAAACCATCTCCGAGCTGGAATGTATCGAGAGTGCAAACTAAATGCAAGGTGACATTGTGGATGACTGGTCCGCGGTCGTGAATCCATCACCGTGGAGAACCCTGCTTCATCACGGACCGCGGCTGAAACCGAGATTCAAACCCAGGCTCTCAGCCGCGCCGGGGCTCAGACCTCTGAGCCACCTCTGATTTCTCAGCCACTTAGAAAATTCTGGGCGACAAAGCCAGCGAGATTGGGCTTTGCTCGGGTATTCACAGATATCGGCAAAGAATGGTCCATCACACCGCATCATTAGCATCACAAATTTGTCTGGAATGTCATCTATGTATATATTTTTCAATTCTCGCCTTTGTGCGCGTTGTGAAAGCGGCGCTGATTTGAGAGGGCTCGCACGCCGCCGCCGCCGCCGCTCTCTCCCGCACATTGTTTATTTCTCGGTGGCTCGCTCGGCCGCGGTGGAGGAAAGGTCACGGGGTGGAGGAAAGGTCACGGGGTGGGAGCGCGGAACGTCCGCCCGTCCGCGTGTTGCTCGTTTGTCACAGTTAACGGCTCCACTGGCCGGTAGTGAGGGGGGGAAACTGCTTCTTCTTCTT
This sequence comes from Geotria australis, assembly GCA_036362915.1. Lineage (NCBI taxonomy): Eukaryota > Metazoa > Chordata > Hyperoartia > Petromyzontiformes > Geotriidae > Geotria > Geotria australis. Next base: position 11,071,453 of record JAZEWU010000008.1, on the reverse strand, counting down.
TGCGATTCTTCGAAGCGCGATGTTAAATTACAGTTTCCCATTTTCTTACACAGCCCCTTGCATTTTCATTGAACTCCACAA
>JAZEWU010000008.1:11037417-11069485 GCA_036362915.1 Geotria australis | reverse complement strand
CTCCTTGGCGTCGAAGTGTTTGGTAGAGTTCGCAGGTAATACCAGGTATTACTTGACAGGGATCGCGACGTGAACGCCTCTACCTTGATCCCCGGGAAACTGCTTAATCCTGTACAGGGTCGCGGTGAGCCGGAGCCCATACCGGCAGACAGAGGGCGCAAGGCAGTCCATCACAGGGCACCTGGGGCAATTTAGTCAGCAGGCCAATTAACCTATGCAGCAAACAGCAGCATGTCTTTGAACAAATATAATATTGTGACAATTTAAACCGTGCTGTTTGCCAGTCGCCACTCGGCATTGTGGGTCGCTGGGATGGCCTCTGCTCGGCAGCTGCGATTTAACACAATCACGACAATCACAGCGTGTTACCGGGGCCGTGGCACGCGGTGAGACGGGGCCCGAGTGGCCGGCCGGCCGCCTCGGGCGTGGCGCGGCGGGGCCCCGTGTTGTCGTTGTTGTCGACTGTAAAAGCCTGGGGATGATTTCTTGTTGTGGCTGAGCGGCGCTGCCTCCCGGCCCAGCGCTCTCACACCTTGACCTCTGGCCCAGACCTTGTTAGCAGCCTTTGCGTCGCTGAACCCCTCAATCCCGTCTCCGAGTCACGGTGTCTCTTTAAACACTCACGCTATTATTCCCCACGATTTCCCGCGCTCCAATGCCTCCTGCCCTCCCCCGCCTCGCCGTCTCCATCCGTCTGTGTCTCTCGCTGCTTGCTGTGTGTGTGCTGGCTGGTTTGTACGATCTCTCTCTATCATCTCAAGAGCTCTCTCTCTCTCTGTCTCATGGATGCCGTTAAACATCCAGTCGTGTTAAAGCGTGTCGACGTGGAAAGCGGAATTGAGACGAGAGTTTGGGGAAATGTGGCCAGATCACCGCAGAGGTTCAGGCCCGATGACGAGGCTTTCAACGTGGGAGGCGAAACTTCGCGAGGGAGAGAGGGAAATCGCTCAGTGACACGGCTATCCCGAAACAGCAGCTCTGAAGAGCGTCCAGTATCAACCACTGACGCGTTCCTTGTATCACCTTCCTCACCCAGCACCCAAAACCCTCGCCACCCGTAACCCCTGCCACCCTTGCCACCCCAGGGCCTCCGAGGTGCCCATCCTGATCGTGGGCAACAAGCGCGACCTGCAGCGGCGGCGCGTGATGCCGCGGCGCACCGTGGCGCAGCTCGTCAAGAAGTCGTGGAAGTGCGGCTACGTGGAGTGCTCCGCCAAGCACAACTGGCGCGTCCTGCTGCTCTTCCGGGAGCTGCTGCGCGGCGTCGGATGCAGCGGCTGCAAGTACGCGCACCCCACCATCAGGCTGCACGGAGCGCTGCGGCGCAACCGCTGCAGCGTCATGTGACGGACGGCGTCGTGGTGACCCCGGCGCCTCCCTGACCTCGTCACGGGCCCGTGACCCCCGCCACCGCGCCGGGCGTCCGTGGTCGCCTCTGACACGAGCGCGTGGCCGCTCGGTTGGTCGATGAGAGCCGCTGTTTTCAACCGGTGGTTCGCGACCCATCGGTGGGCTGCGAGCGCCGCCTAGTGGTCCGTGGAGATCCTACCCAAGCGGGTCAAGTGGGCCCTGAGGTGTAGATGGTTGAGAGCCGCTGGATTTGAGCGGAGCCGCTGGGCTGTTGCGACACGCCAGTTCTTCGTTGGGGGTGGCCTCCGCACGGGCGATTTGTAAAACGTGGAGCGGAGCGCGCTGCCCGGCTGATGACCTGCAGTCCCCCGGCGTTGCTGCTGACAGCAATGCGTGGGTGGGAGAGTGGCCGGACTCGTGAATATCTGGATGGATGTACAAATAGATGATGTAGGTTTTCATGACTCGATGGATAAGAATCGCTCTCCATGGCTGCTGGACGACGTGACGATGCGGGTGGATGAGGTGGAGGCGATGCCGATGGGCGTGCGTGCAGCCGACGCTCTTGACACTGACGCTGCCTCGTCTGCTGTTGCTGATGATGATGATGTCACTTGTCACGCACGGACGACGCTGGAGTGGCGAATACACGATCACGGCTATTACCGTTATTACAGCGATGCCATTTGTTACGAATTGTTATTATTTTCTTCCACTTGTTGAGGTCCGCGTTCTACGCTGGTGTAGACACTCATCACTTTTGTGATGAGATCGAATCGACAGCCGACTGTGAAACGGTGCAATTTTCTTGCATCGAGCGAATGTGTTGTTTCCGACGTCGCTGTGGTTTAATGGCGCAACAACACACACGATTAAGTCGCAGGATCGTGAGAGATAGTGGCGGCTTGGGGAGGACCTCATCCAGCAGTGGATTGACCGTGGCGGCTGCTTATGATGATGATGCAACACTGGGAATTATAGACGCATTGGGGACTGCAAATTGGAGTAACTTTGTTAAAATAAAACAGTCGGTGAAATGTCGGTCTTGATGCAGTAGCAACACACTGCTTGCATCCGGTCACGTGGCCCTAAAGGTTGAACTTGGTCTTCTTCTTCTTTGCGATTCTTCGAAGCACGATGGTCAGCCTCTGGACATCGTTGTCTTTCAGCTCGGCCTCGAAGTGTTTGGTAGAATTCGCAGGCAATACCAAGTTATTACCTGACAGGGATCGCGACGTGAACGCTTCTACCTTGACCCCCGTTGAACTTGGTGAAGTGTTATATTATTGTTTACAATGGCGGAGTGACGTTTGCTAAGAATCTGAATGATTGTCTTTGGGATAGTCGTGTCACCGAGCGCTCTCCCTGTCTCCCTCGCGACGTTTCACCTCCCACTTGGTATCATCATCAGGCGTGGGAGGCGAAACGTCGCGAGGGAGAAAGGGAGATCCCTCAGTGACACGGCTATCCCGAAACAACAGCTCTGAAGAGCAACCATCATGAATCGAGCCGTGACAAACCTCCATCAGATTCTTGTCTTCGTCAAGCTAAATAACATACGCTCTTAAGTTATGTTTCTAATATATATTTTTTTCTTATTTTGCCTTATCAAATATGCCTGGATATTACGTGTAGGAAAATTGCACCATTTAATTTTGGATAAACAATTAGCGCCACGGCGTTGACACTGACAGACGACCGGAGCTGTGTCTTAGCATTGTGTGAGTGTGTCTCTATTGAGCGTGTGTCGGTAGGTATTGTTTTTGGTCATCAAACACTTCATCCCCTCAACACCCCATGACTGATGGGGTAGTTGTGGAAAATGTGGAGAGTTTCCCATACATGGCCAGCGTGCTGATTACTTTCACCGGTTTGGCAGCAGAGGTCTCCAAATCAGTCGAGTGGCATCTTTTTGTCGGCTGTATAATGCTATGTGAAAGCTACACGGCCTGTCGCTCCGTAAGACGTTTTAACTCTTGTTGGCCAGAATTATGCCCTCCCTTCTCTACGCTTGCAAAGCATAGGCGACTCTCAACGAACATCCGTGCCGGTTTGAATCATTGAGGCTGGCCTGCCTATCATCCATCCCGCTTTGTGACCCTCGGGTGAAAGGCGCTATATAAATTGAATTATTATTATTATTATCTAGACTGGATTGTGTGAGGAGCTCATAGAGCTTTAAGGTGTGATCACAGTCCCGTCGGTGAGCTCCTCCGGCCATCGCCTGCCCGCGTCGATTCTGTGTGGCTGCACAGAAGGGCACCATATATCTGTGGCACGAGCCAGAGAAGTTAATCACGTAGTGTCCCATGAGCCAGACGACCTGAGTTGGATTCCCGGCCACAGCTCTAACAACATTGGTGATGATATCCGAACCGTTCCTGAGCTTCCCATACCTCGGCTCAGCCTTAAGTGTGACCATAAGCAGTGTGTATGCACAGGCGGCCGGGCGTGGTCCTGGCCACACCACACCCTCGTGCGCCGTACAGGCCTTAACAGGTGCACTCCATCAGCACTTGCCCCAACAGTCTATGAGGCTATATGGGAGATGCTTGTCTTTGTGTGTGTGCGTTCGTGAGACGGTGTGAGCATGTGAATGAGAAAAGACACGCGCAGAAAGGGAGCACTCATGTATATCAATGTGTTTGTGAGACACAAAGCACATACATGTTTAAATCAGTCTTAACAGACGACGATGACACGAATATCGTTATATTTTGTGAATTTGTTTTGATATTTTTTTACTGCCCCTCCTCTAATGTACAGTGTCCAATTGTGCTATCGGCATGACGTCACGAGCGAGAGAATCCATTTGGAAATCTCACCACGAATAGGAGAGTGAACTTGGGTGGAACAAATGGAGATTTGGCGGCGGCGTAGTGCTGGCCTGGCCTCAGCACTGATGCGGGTGCCCTGTCCACGCCTGATGACGCTTCCAACGTGGGAGGCGAAACGTCGCGAGGGAGAGAGGGAGATCGCTCAGTGACCCAGCTATCTCGAAAGAACAGCTCTGAAGAGCAACCATCATTATTATCAAACGCCTATCACCAAAAGGCATGGGGAGCCCTTCATCCAGCAGTGGATTGATAAAGGACTGGAGATTATTTTCTGCGTTGCCATTGCAAGGCCGGACAATCTTCTTCTTTGCGATTCTTCAAAGCACGATGGGCAGCTTCTGGACATCGCTGTCTTTCAGCTTGGACAATGATGTATCGAAATCTTGCCTCTCAATAACAGAAGAAATAGTGTAATTATGATATTATTTAATTAACCTTACTCAGTCCCTGATTACAGATTACAGGCCCAGTGTAAAAACATGGTCCCATGTAATTTGGCAAAACTTTGATGATCCTATATCATTTATCTGGTGAAGAGTTAATTCATGTTATAACCTTTCCAGATGTTTAGGTTATTAATATTAAAATGTAAATTGGTGTTCGTTGATTTGATCACCTCAGCCGACACTTACGTCTGCTCTGCGCCCAATGATTCCCAGACTTATTTAACATTTACAAACTAACGTTACATAATCCACTAAGGCGATCCTGCAACATTATGTAATCCCCATTCCTGACCGTCTTAAAAGTTTTAAAGTATATATTTTTTATTTTTAACTCGGAGGGAATTGCCTTCTGATGGACTGGCACCCCATCCTAGGTATAGCCCTGCCTCGTGCCCTGTGTGTTGGGATAGGCTCCGGCTCACCGCAACCATGTACAGGATTAAGCGATTTCTGACAATGGATGGATGGTAATCTTGCTGATAGCACTGGGCTGGGTGTCTTGTTCACGTGTGCATTGACCACTCGCATTAACCTTTAACACTCGAATGCGTGAACTATTCAATGCGAGTGGTCAATGCACACGTGAACAAGACACCCAGCCCAGTGCTATCAGCAAGATTACCATCCATCCATTGTCAGAAATCGCTTGATCCTGTACAGGGTTGCGGTGAGCCGGAGTCTATCCCGGAAGACACAGGGCGCCAGGCAGGGCTATACCCAGGATGGGGGTCCCCCCACACAACATCTTTGCTGCCCCCCTCAATCTGAGAGGATGTTGAGCCAAGCGTGGTGTAGCCGCGTGCCACGTTGGCCGCCGTGCCGGCCGCTCACAGCACGCGGACGCGACGCACGACAGGGCGATGCTGCAATCAGCTGCCGACACGCAACCCTTCCCTGACTCGCTGGCAAATTAAACTTCCAATCATTACAAGCATGAAAGTAATCCCGGGAAGGTATTATCCGGAGCGTGCTATGCAACCGCGCAATCGTATTTTACTCCGCGCCGGGAGTGGGAGTTGACAGCATCGGCGACGCGGTGACCTCCTCGCGATTCTGGACCTGACAGACACGGCCGCCGCTCATGTCCCCATGGCCCCATGGCCCCATGGCCCCACGTCCCCATATCCCCACGGCCCCATGGCCCCATGGCCCCACGTCCCCATGGCCCCACTGCCCCATGGTCCCATGTCCCCATGGCCCCATGTCCCCATGGTACTCCCGCCCCTACCCAGGGGGCAACCCAGGTCATTGGGCCGTCTGGCCGAGCGACCTTCGTGTCAGTGGTTTTTAGTCAGTGGGGGGGGGTGCTTGTCAGTGAATTTTGCCCGAGGCCCCACAGTCACTTAGACCATCCCTGTCCCCATGGCTGGTGGATTGTTACGCATCTCACTCGGTGCGGCGTCGCGAATCCGACCCGCTGGCAACCGGGGGGTCGAGCAGATGTGTGAGAGGTCGAGTTTCCACCTCGAAGGCACAAACCGGGACGCGCCGTGTGTCGAGCAAAGAGAATAATAGAGACAGGACTGTAGCCTGTGTAAAACTGGCAACAACCCAGACTTTCAATGAATGACTTCCATCTATTGTCAGAAACCGCTTAATCCCGTACAGGGTCGCGGTGAGCCGGAGCCTATCCCGGCAGACACAGGGCGCAAGGCAGGGCTATATTCCGGATGGGACGCCAGTCCATCACAGGGCATCGGGGGCAATTGAGTCAATGAATGGCTTGTTCCGGGAAACGTACATATTTACCAGGACAGCTGCCTCCTCCAACACGGAGGACGATCCTGGCGAAAAACGGGACAGGTGGCAACCCGAATGAAAATAGCGGATTTGTGAAAGTACCTGATGTAGGTTTTCACGGCTCCATTCATGATGGTTGTTCTTCAGAGCTTGTCTTTCGGGACAGCCGTGTCGAGCTGATTTGTGAACGTTTACACCACCACGCACAACAACAATGTTACTGGAAAATCCACCGCTGCAAACGGCTTGAAACAGATGTCAATGCTGTACTCTGCTTTAGACGTAAACACAATGTATGCAAGATTAAGCAGAAGCCGTGACCGTGAGAGAGAACGTCTAATTAGCGAAACATCCACAATTGTGGTCGCCACAGATCACTTTTAGAATCGATGCTGGATCGATTCTAATCAATTCCCCCCCCCTTTAATACACCCTGCACTGCACGGTGTCGCGATTGTAGGTGCGACTCATTCGCATGAAGCTCAGCGGCTACGTTCACATCCATAGTTGAGGGCTGGATCGACTTCGTTGGACGCCACTGATGTGCACAACGTGAGTGACACCACTCACAGCATACCGCACTGGGTGTGGTTTGCTGTGAGTGGTGTAACTCATATTAATTAGTTGGCCGATAACATCATAATATATAGGAAGCAGTGTGTGGCAATATGTTGGCGCCGGCAAACCGCCTGGCTGCCTCCTCCGCCTCTCTACGCTTTCCTCGCGGCTCTAAGTCGTTCTATCTTCGACTGAATACCTTCGACATTGAATGAATATGTGCCACGCGTTATACATTTTCATTATTAATTATTATTCTATGCGATGGAATGCGAGACCCTGTACACTTGTACAGGATTAAGCGGGTACCGATAATGATGACACGTGATGGTCAGTTACGTGACGTTCAGTCCTCGCCATCGCCACAACTATTAGACTATCGTTTTAGTTATTTAATATACTAAATTACCCTGGTGCCCTGTGATGGACTGGCGTCCCATCCTGGGTATAGCCTTGCCTTGCGCCCTGTGTCTGCCAGGAGAGTCACCGGCTCACCCTGTACAGGATTAAGCGGTTTCTGACAATGGATAGATGGATGGACGTGTAATGCAAACGCGCCGTGAAATCGTCTCTACGAACACGCGTTATTGACCTGTAACAACACGGCAGAGAAGGCATGCGATGTATTGCTGACATTTTGGCGTCACTTGAGCAACTTAGGCAGCGACCCTGGACGAGTGAGGAGCGCCTGATAATTTAACCAGCGAGCGTAAATGATACTTGATATTTGCAACAAAAAAGTTTTACACTTCGCAAGCGTGGCTAATCCGCAACGCACAAAATCCAGCCAAGGATAGTGGAAAATTAACGGTAAGAATAGCAACACTCTCCATTGTGACTTCGGTGTTCTATGTGAAATTGATTCGTTGGAGGTCAAGGAGAGACCCTGGCGTTTGTGAGGTTCACATTTGGCCGGATGGCAACCGGTGGTTCAAGTGCTCGACTCGCAACTGAAAATATCACGGGTTCCAGTTCCGTTGCGAATTTGGGAAAAAACACAAGTACTGTTCCATTTTCTGCTAAGTCCAGTGATTGTCCTCTAAAGAGAGCGGAATCTGCCATAGTAATGAGGAATTTCTACCGCTGGCTCAGGCCCACGTATGGGAATGACAGCCAGGAAATGCATCCTTGGGAAGATAAAGGTACCGCAACCCTGTAGAGGATTAAGCGGTGTATAACAATGAATGCATGAAAACAAAATATAAAGCTTTGGGTGCAGCCGTGCAATATCTCGCTCACGCCACGACCGCTCTGCTGGGGAGCACGCTGATCTAGAGGGTTTCTCTGGAGGACATTGGCCTACTCTTCCACGCCGGCCAGAAATCTTCAGAGAGGTGGGAGTACCCACATTTTACCCCACCGCTAGCGACCTGCTGATTGACTAACCGCCGTGTTACCTGTTTATACTTCTGAGCGATTTCAGGAGCTGGTCCAATTGGTTCAACTGTCGCACCCGGAGGGAACAAATATATCTCAAAGACTCTTAGTTGTTTTGTAATTTACTTGATATGAACTATTGCGACCCCGGGAGCTGGCTCAAGGCAGTTGTGTTTTAAACCGACTTTGCTGATGTACCGACTTTTGTTATAGCCCATTAAAATGCAAAAAAAAAACCCACGATAAAACACAAGGTTAGCACTGTGTGACGTTTCACGTTCCAATAAATTTTATAAGTTTGACATCTGCTTGTTTGTTTATGATTTATTTGCTGTGTAGGCAGCACGTGTGTGACTCGAGTTAGGCGGTCAACCGAGACAAGCATTTGTGATCTTTTCATCGCTCTGCTACTGGATGAATGCGCTGTGTGGGTGGTTTGTGTGGGCGCTGTGTGTGTGTCTGTGTGGGCGCAAATACAAATATACAGTATTTGTACAGTGGAACCTCGGTTATCGTCCATAATTCGTTCTCGATCTACGGCCGAAAACCGAAGCAATAATTCCCATAAGAACCAATGGAAATACCATTAATCCGTTTATACACCCAAAAATATTCACTTCAAAGCACCTTTGAAACATCCATCCATCCATTTTCAGAAACCGCTTAATCCTATACAGGGTCGTGGCGAGCCGGAGCCCATCCCGGCAGACACAAGGCGCAAGGCAGGGGAACACCAAGGATGGGACGCCAGTCCATCGCAGGGCGTCTGGGGAAATTTAATCAGTACGCCAATTAACCTGGCAGCATGTCTTTGGACGGTGGGAGGAAACCGGAGTGCCCGGCGAAAACCCACGCAGACACGGGGAGAACGTGCAAACTCCACACAGAAAGGAGGCACCCGAGCCGAGATTCGAACCCGGGACCTTCTTGCTGTGAGGCGGAAGCGCTACCCACTACGCCACCGTGCCGCCCTCCTTTGAAACAGTGCTTTCGTATAGAATGTCTTGAAATTTGAAATGACCTGCTTGGTCCATGGGCTGGATGAGAGGAGTCGTGTTAGGGGGCAAGAACTTTACAGTAATAAAACTGAACTCCTCTAACAATTGGTCCTCCAAGCCTGGAGGATGAGCAGGAGCATTGTCCATTACCAGGAGGCTGGGAGCATTGTCGTCGCACGGCAGCAAACGAACAAAACCGACCGGTTTGTTTGCTCGATGACCGAGGGGACGGACGATTTCCGAGACGTATTTTCGCCGAAAAAAGTGAACGATAACCGAATCGTACGATAACCGAGGTTCTACTGTATTTGTTTTTGCTGTGTGTGGGGGCCGCGTGGGTGCGGGCCACTGAAGGTGCACCTGGCCTGGCACAGGCTCTGTGATGACGCCACCGCCACCTAGTGGCAACCGGCGGTTGTTGTTGTTGGTGCCACTCAGGGCCTGTCACAGCCCCAGCTCCCAATGATGGAGCGGCACGCCGGCTAATCGCGGGGCGGAATGTTTAAAGGTGAAATGGGAGACACCATGCGACACCGGTACCTGGCGATGTGGGGGTGTGGCCGGGATGGCCTCCATAACAAACAGTCGTGACTGTACGGGGCGGTTGATTCTACACTATTATCAAGACGCTTAATCACTCTGCCGCCTTCCATCACGTCCGAAGAACGTGTTACAAGCCTGGAATAGGATCGGCGCACCGATTGAGATCGGGTCGGCGCCAAAGGTTGACGTTTGGGTTGAAGTCGTCCTTAGTGTCTCAATGTTTTCCAAGCGGCTGGTGAGACTGGAGTGGCACGTGACGAGTGATATCCGCAAGCCGTAGCGAGCTCTCCTGGATGTGGTGTGGCGGGGTTGCGGGGACATTCCCCGTGTCGCTGCTATCACAGGAGCAGGCGGCAAGTGACCAACAGCAGCGAGAGCCATGGCGAGTCGTGCACGGACTGGATGCCGTGGCACCCGACTCGACTGAAGCCATGGTCCACCCATCATCCACGAAGCCATGGTGTTGGAGGTATCTGGGTGGCTTCGTGTCTGATTGCCGAGACACGCGTCGCGCTGTGGACGAGGTGGAGGAGGCGGAGGAGGAAGCGGAGGAGGCGAAGCGAACAGCAATTCAAGCTCTAGTTGTGATTGCCGTCGTTCGTCGGTGCGCGTCTCGTGGACCCCGCGTGTCTCCGCCAGAGGGCGCCCTCGACCAGGCGCGGAGTCTGCACGACGCGACGCCTTGCCGCGACACCTGCCCGCGCGACCACGACTCACTGCGATGCTGTGTTCGGCGAACTGCTCCCCGTGGATGTTCTTTCTGGACAGCCGTGTCGGCGGTGTCGCTGAGTGTTTCTTCTCTGTCCCGCGCGACGTTTCCCCTCTCAGCCACGCGAGAGAAACGGGCAGCACGATGAAACACCCAGTCAGCGTTATTATTATTTATTATAATAATCACGAAATTGACGTTTACCAGACATCGGCAAAGTGCACTTATAGATGCGACAGCGCGGGGAGTCGCCTCACTCAAAGACCAACCCCTCGCCTCACTCAGACACGCAAGCTCTCATCGAAACGCCTTCACGGCTGGGGTAAGGTGGAGTAAGACGGGGCCAACAATTTACTCACGAAGCAACAGTTCCGTTGGCTGGTCAGCAAAGCCATTAATTGCACTTGATGTTATTATCTTTGCAAATTCTATCCTTGCACCGTCTGCTGCCTCAGCACAGCACCGTGCGTACATTGCAAAACAAACATCACCCTGCGATTCTGACGCATGAGTGAAATTGACTGGCGTCCCATCCTGCGTATAGCCCTGCCTTGTGCCCTGTGTCTGCCGGGATAGGCTGCGGCTCACCGCGACCCCGCACATGATTAATCGGTTTGTGACAATGGATGAACGGATGGATGCCCCGTTATGGACAAACAGATATGCAGGTGTGTATCGATGACTCGATCGAGCCGACCCTGAGTGAGAGCTTCGCAACAACGCTTCCAGGTTTTTTTGTTCGTGCTAGACAACAGTAGGCTAACGTGTTTGGCAGTGGAATTCCAATGTGTATTTTATCATAATCATCCGCCACGATCTTATGAAGGCCTCCCAAATCCCCCTGCCGTAGCTCGGTTCTGCGATACACCAATCGGTCTAGCACGAGCGCATCGGGCAGTGTCATCGCTCCGTGTGCACTGTGGACTCGGTCGCGATCCCTCCTTTGGCTGCCGCTCTGGCATTAGACTCGGACGTCCTTCCGCGGTCCCTCCCAGTGATGTCATAGAGCAGTGTAAACGACCAACGTTGGCAATTTTAAAAATAACACAACCTGTGTTTGCCAGGATAGGCTCTGGCTCACCGCGACCCTGTACAGGATTTAGCGGTTTCTGACAACGGATGGATGGATGGACAATTTCCTTTTTTTTTGTCCAGTGCCACCAATGAAGTCACTTAGTATTTTGTTGCCATCGTAAAGCACTTGAGAGGGCACAAATACGCGGTCATGGGATATGCCTTAGGCAGGACGGCAGTTTTCGCTAATATTCGGCAGAAATTGTTTCCCTGTGATGGACTGGCGTCCCATCCTGAGTACAGTCCTTCTTTACGCCCTGTGTCTGCCGGGATAGGCTCTGGCTCACCGCAACTCTGTACAGGATTAAGCGGTTTCTGACAATGGATGAATGAATGTTGCCCTTGCACCAATTTCCAGCACCGTGTAACTCTACATAGATGGACTGTTTTATTTTTTTAATATAATGTAAGTAAAATATCGTCTATCTGACTCGCGAGAGATTGATGTACAGGGATATGTGACCAGGGCTGATATTGAACATGCGTAGAAAACGGCGCGTGCTCCGCTCACAAATACCTTGCTCGCTATGAAGCACAAACTGATTTGAGTGTCGCGAAAAACGTGACTGCTTCAGAAGCGAATGTACGCGGGATTAATTATACATTACGGAGTGAAAATGTCGGATTGGTGAACATCAAAGGAATATGAGCGTTACACCATGTTTAAACGCTGCACGAGTGCCAGTGGGTTAATTGGCCCGGCCCAATATGTGGTGGATGGATATGCGACAATGTACTATGTGTCTGGAATTTTTTTCCAGGTAAATAAAAACAAAGAATGAGTTTTCCCCTAAAAAAAACCACAAGGCATCAGTATAACCACTTTTCCTAGCAGTGTAAAAACCGCCAGTAAATATTTCGTCTAACGGACACACCACCTAAACCCGCCTCCCTGTAAACGTCATAAATTAATAGTTTTAACTAAAACTTTCGCACTTAAAATCGAGCGGTTTTGACGCAGGCCTAGCAGACTCTCAAAATAACCCTCTTTTAAAACATAACACGCAGACTCCCCATTCCGTGGCGCGATATCAAATAAATTATTGCATTATAAACATGAAAGCTTGCATTGGTCCACAGGCGTCCTGGCACAGACGCTCGTAATTTCACAGGGAGACAGCATGAGCAATGGTGATGAACTGGCGTCCCATCCTGGGTGTGGCCCTGCCTTGCGCCCTGTGTCTGCTGGGGTGGGCTCTGGCTCACCGCGACCCTGTATAGGATTAAGCCATCCATCCATTTTCAGAAACCGCTTAATCCTGTAAAGGGTCGCGGTGAGCCGGAGCCTATCCCGGCAGACACAGGACGCAAGGCAGGGCTATATCCATGATGGGACGCCAGTCCATCGCAGTGCACTTGGGGCAATTTACTCAGCACGCCAATTCACCTGGCAGCATGTCTTTGGACGGTGGAAGGAAACCGGAGTGCCCGGTGAAAACCCAGGATTAAGCCGTTTCTGATAATGGATGGATGGGAGAGAGCACAGCGTGTAAGTGTTGCAGGCGTCATCAAGCAACACACGTGGTTGCGCCAGATGCAACGGAACGGTCTCTGCTAGTCCGGCAAGCGAGGTAGGAGACCGAGCATCAGAGATGGAGGGGGACACAACACGAGGTGGTGGGAGACCGTCAGGGCACATCGAGGAGGTCACCACGTGTCCATCGTGTGCCAGCTGTGGGGTCTGGGTGGTTGTTGTTGTTTTTAACATTGCGGCACAACTGAAGCCACTCGCTGAGCCAGGTAGAACATGACCACGGCGAATGAACACGACGCACCTGTGTGCGCGTTAATGATGGTGCCGCACCGTGTTGCTAAGCAACCACGCACCTGCGAACACACATGGGGGCTCTCCGGTGGTCATGGCCGTTACGCGACTGACCTCTCATGAATCCGTTTGCCTTGCATCGCTTCAAATCGCAAGCGAAGCGGAAAAGAATCCACTTTTAGACATTTCGTGCGACTGGACAGTGGCCCTCGATGGGCAGAAGAGCGCTCGCTTGATGGCTGGCGCACACATCGTCACGAGCAAAACATTCCGGCCGTCTCCGTCCTTCCGGGCCCTCTCCCTCTCTGCCTCGCGACGTTCCGCCTCCCAGGTTGGAGGCATCATCAGGCGTGGGAGGCGAAACGTCGCGAGGGAGAGATGTCGATCGCTCAGTGACACGGCTATCCCGAAAGAACAGCTCTGAAGAGCAACCGTTATGAATCGAGCCGTGAAAACCTTTTCATAACAGTCCGGTCGTATTGCAACCCTCCCTCAATCCCACCTGTACTGAGTCCATCCATCCATTGTCAGAAACCGCTTAATCCTGTACAGGGTCGCGGTGAGCCTGTACTGAACGCTTTGGCCATGTTCATACATAGTGGACCGTACCGGCGTATTTTCACCCGATTTTAAGTCGGCGTGAACTAAGGGCATTTACCACTTCATGTTGTTTTGACGCAATTGTCCAAATGGGTTTTAACATACAGTCGCCCAATTAACCCATTGGGCGTTAGTTGCGACGCGGTGATTGTGTGGGACAAGGGCGGAGGGGTATCTGTGGCCTTAAGGTGCAATTGGTCTGGCACATGCACCGTGCTGACGTCACTTAGGGGGGAACGGCGATTGTAGTTGTGTGTTTGTGTAGCGGTAGCTCAGTGGTTAGCGTGCTGGGCTACAAATCTGACGACCCGAGTTCAAATCCCGCTCATGGCCAACACCAGTGACGATTTTCTGAACTGGGCTTGGGCCATCCCCTAGGTCGACTCAGCCTCAAATGAGTACCTAGTGCGGTGTGTAAACATTGTACACTAGGGAGACAAAGGTGGCCGGGCGTGGTGCTGGTCACCCACCTCCTCGTGTGCCGTGTCGACCTTCATAAGTGCTACTCGCTCACGGCACTTGACCCAACACTCTGTTAAGGCTATACGGGGGATCTTTGTCATTGTGATCGAGGGTGGCTGTTGGTGTCAGTCCCAGTGTCCAATTCCCCGATTGTCTCCGTGTTTCGTTGTCTTTGTGTCCTTGTTGCTTTACTGCCCCCAGTGTCAAATTGACCAGCAGCTGTCTCCACGATATAACGTCCCTTTGTGGCACCTTCTTGGCATGGCAGTGTCTCATTGTCTCAGTGCCCAATTGTCCGAGTATTCTATTCTCTGTTGGTTTCCTGTCTCAGTGTTTCAATCGCCCGATTGTCTCTTTGTCTCCCAATGTTATACGTTCTATCACCGCATCAGTGTCCCACTGCCTCTTGTGCCAATGCCGCACCACACACGGGACAAAGTGGCCATCAGTAGCACTGAGCTTGTTATTGTTGTGGCAGAGAAGGGAGTGAGTCGCCTGGTCATAAACTCACCCGAAGCGTGGGGGCAGCTGCGACGCTGCAGCACGAATCGATCAATAACAGATTCACGACAAACGGCGCGACGTTAATAAATACGTAGTGCAACAACGGGAGCCGCTGCAAGACGCTCGCTTTGCAGCCGGCCCCCAACACCATCTCGAATAGCAGATTGCACTCGCTATATATGAATGATACATATATAAGGCATTTTAACGTACATTTGTCTTCAGTTCATGTCTGGGTGCGTGGGAAGCGGCGGCGCAAAGGTTAAAGCGCAGATGCTTTGAAATTCGCCGGGTTCAACTCCCGTACATTGCTCAGGTCGGTGGCGAGCGATGTTGTCTTTCTGTGAACCGGTCTACGGCCTACGCTGACCTTCACAACCCGCAATGACTAGCTTGGTGATGTATGGAGGCCCTCATCAAGCAGTAGATTGATAAAGGGCTGTGAATTATTAGTAACGATAATCACCATAATTATTCTACCATGTATGTTTTCACGGCTCGATTCATGACGGTTGCTCTTCAGAGCTGCTTTGTCGGGATAGCCGTGTCACTGAGCGCTTTCCCTCTCTCCGTCGCGACGTTTCGCCGCCCACGTCGGACGCATCATCATGATGTATCTGTGGGTGTTCCACTCTTGTCCCCAATGCGTATTTGTCACCAAGCAAGCGGGTTGTCCACACCTTCTCAATTCCGGATTCTTAGGGAAAGTCTTGCGATTCAGTGATGTTGTATCGATGCAGAAATCCCGTTAACAGCTTGCAAGGTCACTGGGTATTTTTCTGATGTAATAATACGCATATATCTATCTATTTCCTGGTGAAATAATATCCGTAATATCTGTAGTATGATTGGTGTCTGTAGTTTGCAGGCTGAGCTTGCGGTGGCAGTGCTGCAGGCTCTTGCACGCGAGGCGACCAGTTCACATCCTGGTGTGAGATTCATGCAGCTCTTCATCACCACCAACACCTTTCGAGGCTCGATAAAATAAGTACCACTTTGTGGTAAGGCAACCGTGGCTGTTTTGGTATCCATCATCACCTCAGTAACTGACCATCTTCGTCACCGACATCCGTGTCATTTTCACCGCGGGCATCTTCACCATAGCTTCCTGTTATGGGGATTTGAAAAATCCATCGCTCGCTCAGGATCTTTGATGGAGATGAGAACTCATCCATCCATTGTCAGAAGCCGCTTAATCCTGTGAACAGGGTTGCGGTGAACCGGAGCCTATCCCGGCAGACACAGGGCGCAAGACAGGGCTATACCCAGGATGGGACGCCAGTCCGTCACAGGGCACCGGGAGCAATTTCGTCAGGTCAATTAACCTATGCAGCAGCAGCGTGTCTTTGGACTGTGGGAGGAAACCGGAGTTCCCGGCAAAAACCCACGCGGACACGGGGAGAACATGCAAACTCCACATAGAAAGGCACCCGAGCCGGAATTCGAACCCGGGACCATTCTCACTGTGGGACGGCAGCGCTGCTCACCGCTACGCCATCGTGCGGGCCTGCAGTGCAGTAAATGCATCGATAAGCGTAGAAAAAAAGGCAGCGCTTCGACATGCGGACATCTTCGCGCGACGGCATCAACCTAGAACCTAAGGTGACGTAACCGCGGGGTACGGCCGTACATCGTTTTCAACATCCGCTCGATCGTCGCTACACCCACGACTCGTCGTCAAGGACACCGGCCGCGGCGTCCCGTCCCGCGGCTCCTCGCGTCGCGCTCCCGCCCCTCGTCGCCGCGGCGGCACGCGGCGGCGACGGCGCGCGATCCGGTGACCGCGGTGGGCCGCCGCGGCAATGGTGGCCGCCGGCAGCGAGGCCGCTGGGGCCGGGGATGCGCGAGGGCACCGCGTCCGGCACGCGGTCCGCGCGAGGCCGGATCCTGGGCCGCAGCTTGAGCTTGTAGAAGGACGGCACGCGGTCGGGGCGGCGCAGCTGCTGCGGCTGCGGGCCGGCGCGCCGCGGTTGGCGCTCGGCCGCCGCCGCCGCGCTCTCCGTCCCGGCCTCCGAGACCCCGTTGGCGGCGGCGCCGCTCGCCGCGTCGCCGGCGTCTGCCCGCGGCTTGCCGGGCCGCTGCAGCGATTTCATCGGCCGTCCGTACGGCGCCGGCTGCTGGTTCGTACCGCCGGGCGTTCCGGCCCTGGCGGCGGCGCCGTCGTCCGGCGCCACCGTGATGGACGCCGGGCGCCGCTCCCGCTTGCTCCTGCGGACGCTCTTGTTGCGCACGAGCCGCAGCGTCTGCTCCACGCGGCTCGCCGCCGGGCCGCCGCCGCCGCCGCCGCCGCTCTGCCGGCGCGACGGCGGCGGCCGCGGGACGGTCGCCCCGTCGTCTCCGGCCCGCGGCCTCCCCGGCCCCAGCGGCAGCGAGCGCGGCCGCGCGGGCCTCTCGGCCCGCTCGCCGGCGCCGCGGGCCGCGACCAGCGACGACGCCGACGAGTTTTTTGAGGCGTACGCCGAGTCGGCGCTGGGCCGCGGCTCCGGCGCCGTCGCCGACGCCTGCGACCAGCGGCCGCTGTCGCCCAGCCCCTCGGCGACGTCGCTCCCCCCGCCGCCGCCGCGGTCTCGCGCCGGCGGCCGCCTCCGACCGGGGCTCAGGAGCGGCGGCGGCGGCGTCGCCGGAGACGACGACGCGTCCTCGGCGCCGTCGCCCGCCTCGTGCCGGGCCGCGGGGGGGCCGCGCGAGCGACCGCGGCGAGCCTCTGCCTGCGGCTCGAGCCGCGTCAGCAGGTGGTGGCCGTCTCTCTCGCGATTCACCATCACCACCACCTCCCTGTGCCGGCGGCCCGCGGACGGCGTGCCCGCGGCGGGCGCCGTGCCCCGTGCCGTCCTGTCCCTGTGCGGCCTGGCGACGGTCGGAGTGGCGGCGGGGGTGGCGGCGGGGGTGGCGGTCGGCGTGGCGGTGCGGTCGGTGGTTTTGGGCGACGAGCCGTTGGCCGGGCCGCCCGGCTTGTTGCCGCCGCCGGCCGGTGGCGGGGCCCCGCGCCCGTCCGCGGGGGCCCTGCCTGCGGGGGGAGCGCTGTGGTCGCGGCGTCGCGGGCTCGCCGGGCCGCCCTGCGGCACGCGCAGCCTCTCCGCCTGTAACCTGGGGAGATGGCGAGAGCGGTCGCGTAACGGTGGCGGATTGTGCGGCGCGAGCGCTCGGTTAAGGTGTCCCCTCGGAGAGAATTGTTTAAATGGCTCGGCAGCCGTGCTCGATCCACTGCTGGATAAAAGCCTACCCACGCTGTCGCCGTCTCGCGGTTTGGCGACGCGGCAATTCGTCGAGCCGACGCGCTTTGACCGGCGTGGTGAAGCGTGGTGACACGACCCGGATAGCAGCTTGGTGGCAGTGGAGGCCTTCGTCCACAAGTGGATTGACAAACTCACGGTGCTCATTACTAACGACCATCGTCATCACCATCGCAATGACGGCGAAGATGACGGACTATTTATAGCGACGATTAGCGATGACAACGACAATAACAGACGACGACAATAATGAAGGCGGCAATGCAAGCCATCGGACACGGCGATGATGATGATGACAATGATAATGATGATGACGACGATGACGACGACGATGATCATGATGACGTGATGGCCACCTGAGCGGCGTGGAGCTCCGGGCGAGCGACGGCGTTGTGCGAGTGGACGACCTCCGCGACGGAGGGTCCGGGTTCGAATCCGGGTCGCGCTTGGGGGACGAGTGCTGCGCGTTCCACGCGGTGTGGCGGCGTGGGGAGTCGACCTCCAGATGCTGCTGTTGCTGCTGCTGCTGCTGTTGTTGTTGTTGCCGGCGATGAGCTGAGGGCGACACGAAGCAACGACAAACAAACATCGCTATCGGTCTCGCGCAGGCGGCCGGGAGAGAGAGCGCGCGGCGCGTTCACCCTTGACCCCGGCGATTGTCCACTGTCGCCCAACACGCCTCACAGTTCAATTCTAGAGTCACGATTCAATTTGCAAATAGATTTACGTGTTATTTCCTCCCTCGTGATGCGTATCGAAGACTACAGCAGTCTGAATCAATGAACGTGGTGATATTTCTATTGGTGTAATAACAGCTGCGGTCTGTCTACTGCTGGATGAAGGCCTCACATTGCGACTTAGGGGTGGGGTAGGTGGGTGCGTGAGGTGAGGACTGAGTGGGTGAGGGATGGGTGAGTGAACGAGTGAGGAGGGGTTTTTTTTAGATAGATGTTTATTATTACAGCAGACAAATACCCAGTGAGCTTTGCAAGCTCTTTATCGGATTCCTGCGAGTTGGTGAGTGAGCGAGCGGGTGAGGGGTTGATTGGTGGGTGGACGAGTGAGTGACGGGTAGGTGAGCAAGCCAGTGAGTGAACGAATGAGCAGGTGAGTGAGCAAGCGAGTGGGTGGGTGGGCAAGAGAGTGGGCGAACACGCGAGTGGGCGGATTGGATGGGTGAGCAGGTGGGGGAGTGGGTGACTGGGTGACTGACTGAGCGGGCAGGCGGGTGAGTGAGTGAGCGAGCGGGTGAGTGTGTGGCCGGGAGGAGTGGGTGAGTGGATGGGTGAGTAGGTGGGGAGCGTGTGGGCGGGTGAGTGGGTGACCGAGTGAGTGAGCGGGCAGGTGAGTGAGCGGGTGAGCGGGTGGCGAGTGGGCGAGCGGCAGCCGGAGCCGCCCGTGCACCTGAGGACATGCAGCGGCAGGGGTCGTGCTTGTCCAGGTAGTGCTGCAGCGAGTCCCAGCCGCCCCCCACCCGCACCATCACGTGACTGCGCAGGATCTGCGGGCAATCGGGTGGGCGGCACCGTCGTCAGTCGTCATCACAACACTGTCTCTTGATAACTGGTGTCATCTCCACTTTCAACATCATCATCATCATCGTAGTCACCATGTCACCTTCACATCCAACATCATAATAACCATCATCAGTCATGATCATCCATTCAATTCATTGTCAGAAACTGCATTAATCCTGTATAAGGTCGCGGTGAGCCAGAGCCTATCCCGGCAGACACAGGGCGCAAGGCAAGGCGATACCCAGGATGGGACGCCAGTCCATCACAGGGCACTCGGGGCAATTTAGTCCGCAGGCCAATTAACCTATGCGGCAGCATGTCTTTGAACTGTGGAAGGAAACCGGAATGCCCGGCCAAAACCCACATGGACACGGAGAGAACATGCAAACTCCACACAGAAAGGCACCCGAGCCGGGATTCGAGGCCGGGACCTTCTTGCTGTGAGGCGGCAGCGCTACTCACCGCTAAGCCACCGATATCATCATATTACGATGATGATATCATCATCATCGTAATACCAATGTAAACAGCACTATTACGGTGTGACGTTCTTCTCTCGCGAACATTATCGGCTTGCTGCAGCGTAGCAGCACGAGCGCCGCTTACGCTTCATTACGGGCGCACCAGCTCAAGTGGGCATGGCCGAGACCGGTGCCCAATTCCAAAACGCAATTTCACGCTGCACGGCATTTGAATTAGAGGGGATTCATCGCTCTCATCTCATTGCCCTACATTGACGCATGCGCACAAAGGCAAAAGTTCCCCTCCCCTCCTGTATAGCCTCCACAGCCTGTTGGGGGCAAGTGCTGCTAGGAGAACAGCTATTAACGCCACCACACGGTGAGTAGCGCTGTAGCCCGACAGCAGGAAACCCCTGGGTTTGAATACGGACTCGGGTGCATTTACATTTGGAGTGGAGTCTGCATGTTTCTCCAGTAGGAAATTACCACGTTTGGTCTTTCTCAGTGACCCGCAGTCGTTTCACACAGCTAAATGTTATTGGGCCACACCCTACATGTGTTGAAGTTCTGCTTCCATCAGTCATCATCGCGCTTGATGGTTTTCATCCGCTCACAGCCGTCGTTGACAAAAATAAAAAAAAACACTTCTCAACAAATATTTTCGTCACAAATGTTTCAAATATTGTTTGAGAGGGTGGTATAGAGCTGGCGGCTATGACAGCCTGGGGTTAAACCCTGGGTGGGATCATTTACAACCAAATGCCAAAAATGAGTCTGTGACACGCCACCCTGATTAAATTAGAACGTGGGTGGTGCTCATACGTTTGCTTGCAGCTCTGCGCATATGCTGGAAATTCCACATTCCAACAACGGCTGTCGTCTTTCCATAGCATTCCGTCTGTTGGATTCCCACAAATAAGTTAGGCATTTTATTGTCCCTGAAGGGATGATGATGATGGGATGGTTCGACTTCCCTGTTGGGGTGATAAGCTTTTGTTCGCGAATCGAGCACTTTAACCACAGCGCTGCGCAGCCCAATTACAAATATGAGCAAAACTATGTTCTGACTCCATACACAAATTTAAATTCGTTTTTAGTCCATGGTGTTCACGAGCCGAGCGCCCGGTGGCTCAAACTTAGCAATTTGGCACAGAAGGGAGCACAGGTGGTGCCCCAGCCAGTCATCTCAATCAGGCAGTCAATGGCACCTGGATCTGTCCCATTACCTCCTGTCAACGAGCCTTCGACACTCTGCACGATAGCCTCAAGGTGCACCTGGCCTGGCACGGGCGCCGTGATGACGCCACCGCCACTTAGTGGCAAACGGCGGATGTTGTTGTGTGATGTATAGAAGGCGGCAGGGTGTTGATGACAGGTGACAGTGTGTATGGTGTGTAGAGGACGCAGGGTGTTGATTACAGTGACAGGGTGTGTATGGTGTGTATAGTGGAGGCAGGGTGTTGATGACAGTGACAGGGCGTGTTTGGTGTGTAGGGGGTCGCAGGGTGTGCACGAGAGAGTGAGGGTGTGTATGTGGAGGCAGGCAGCCGCAGCTAGTAGGCAGGCAGGGTGGGGCTGCCAGGGTGGGGGGCATCACGGACCCGCACGTGGATCAGCGTGCTGGAGTCGCCCACGCGGTACTTGCCGTCGGCCACGCGCCGCACGGGGAACTGGGCCGGGCAGCTGCACACGCTCACCGCCCTGCGCACCTGCACACACAAAGACAAAGGTCCCCCGTATAGCCTTATCAAACTGTTGAGGCAAGTGCCGTTAGCAAACACCTATGAAGGTCGACACGGCACACGAGGCGGTGGGTGACCACAGCACCACGCCCGGACGCCTTTGTCTCCCTAGTGGCAATGTTTCTACCCCACACTGGGTACTCATTTGAGGCTGAGTCGACCTAGGGGAGCTCCAGGACCGGTTCAGAAAATCGTCACTGGTGTTGGCCGTGAGCGTGATTTGAACTTGGGTCGCCAGTATTGTAGCCCAGCGCGCTAACCACTGGGCCACCACTCCTGCGTACCTACACACACACACACACACCGTGTACGCATGTCCTAACACCACATACAGGGTATCCACAAAAGGACACTCAAGTTTACAGTAAAACCTCGATTTAAAGGACCTCTAGTCAACGGATGCTGTCCGCTACTTCCTAGACGGCAGTCTGCATTGGAAATAATATGTATATTTTTTGTGTTTTAATTGCTGCTTTTTTGTGTTTTTATTGCTGCTTTGTGACCCTCGGGTGAAAGGCGCTCTATATCTGCGTCTAGCTTCGGCTGGGCGGGGAATTTGTGCGCGTTATAAATTGGATTATTATTATTATTATAAAATGCTATTATTATTATTACTCTGTTAATGACGTTAATAACAGATATATAGGTCTCCCATGAACTCCAATGAACTCCCGAGCCAATCAATATATTGGTGGTCTCAGAACCGGTTCAAATATTCAACGATATTATTGGTTGCGGGCGGGAATTGAACTCGGGTCGCTGAGACTATCGTCTTAACAGCTAGATCTGAAGTACTAATGCATTGATATTTGCGTTGTCCAAAACTGCTTGCCATTCGGCAACACTTGGCTAACACTGAGACTAGGCTATGTAGAGAGCTGTCTCTAGTGTGGGCCAATCAGTTTCAAGGACAATACATATTATCATAGCATTTTGTTTGCATGTTTTTACCACAAGCATGTGTGGCTTCTCGCAAACGGGACGCTTTGCAAAAAGGTGTCCATTTGGGGTTTTTAAGATCTTAACACTTGTCTCATTGCCAGAAAAGGTAAGTTTGTAGTGCAACGCTCTAGGCAACACACTACCACTCACTCCAGTGTCGGCCGCGATGATGCTCAGAGATACACGAGGGTAATATCAGATAATATCGCTTAACATTGGGTAATATCGGGTAATGTAGAGCGACATCATCGCACGCCTCCACAGCTGATGAGCCCACTCACGCGGCGACCAATGAACATTAACGGCGGCACGCACCGTAAACCCACACCAGGGTCAGGTGGCGTGCACGGGAGAGAGAGAGCACTTTTCACAAACATCCCATCAATAATGGACAAGCACACATGCACTCAATCGCATTATAGCCATGCCCATTATAGCAGGGGCCTTTGGCTCCCGAATGAATAAACCGTTGCGTCGGTGTTTGCATAAGTGTCTCGTGGTTGTGTTGCGTAGTTCTCCGTTTGGGGGGTTTTATATGATTATTTTAAATCTATAACGCTGCGTGGCACACGTTTATTCAATGTCGAAGGTATTCATTCGACAAGAGAACGACTCGGAGGCGCGAGGAAACCGCGGAGAGGCGGAGGAGGCAGCCAGGCGGTTTACCAGGGCCAACATATTGCCACGCACTGCTTCCTAGATATTATGATGTTATCGGCCAACTAATTAATGAGTGTTTCTTTTATTGTGGGAGGAAACTGGAGAACCCGGAGGAAACCCACGCAGAACAGGGGCAGAACACACAAACTCCACACAGAAAGGCACCCAAGGTGGGAATCGAACCTCCTCGGGCAAGACCATTCTTTCTGTGAGCGCACATGTTACCACTGTATAGACACCCTGCCGGGTTGATGCCGCGATGGTGTCCAACGGTTCAGGCGACGCGCCAAGAGGTTAAAATCGTCGCAGGCCTCCCAGGCGCGTGTCTAAGAGAGAGGAGCGCTGGTCATTGAGGTGGATTTCGGGTTTGCCCAGAGGTCAGAGCTCTGAGCTCTGAGCCACTGCCTGTGATTAGATTTTTAAAAAAACCCTCACTATTTGGCCGATAATGCCTTTACATATATAAAACTGGCAAATGTTGGAGCCATTTTTCGCGGGCACTCCGGTTTCCTCCCACAGTCCAAAGACATGCTGCTGCATAGCTTAATCGGCATGCTGACTAAATTGCCCCCGGTGCCCTGTGATGGACTGGCGTCCTATCCTACGTATAGCCCTGCCTTGTGCCCTGTGTCTGCGGGGATAGGCTCCGGCTCACCGCAACCCTGTCCAGGATTAAGCGTTGTTTGACGATGGATGGATGATCTCTAACACGGAGGGATGTGCCGCTCTGCGTGACACCCGAGCACACACTCCATGTCGTAACGAGACGCGACGGCGATACCGGAATCCGGACAAAACGATTCAACGATTCCCCCACAAGGAAGACAGAGAGGGCTCTCTGCTTCTCTGAGTTGCGTCTTTTGAAAACAAGCGCTTTGCAATCATCGCCACTCAGCCCGAGCCAATGAGACTCCCCACGGTTCCTAAGAAGACGAGAGGTTTAATTTCACGGCACTCGCCCCTGACAGCAGGAAATGCACCCCTCAAGGCACTTCCCTCTCGTCCCATTGATTTTGTTTTTGTGGAGACGGCGGTCAGCCCGTAATCAAAGCGTCCGGTGGCGAGCCTGCGGTGGTGAGCCTCCGGCAGAAAACCCTCCCTCGCGGCACTGATCGCCACGGATGTTGTGATCTGCGGGGAGCGCGTGTCGCTTCCCACGTCCACGACGAGGCCAAAGACAAAGATCCCCCCTATAGCCTCAACAGACTGTAGGGTCAAGTGCCGGTAGCGAGCACCTATAAAGGTCGACACGGCACACAGGGGGTGGTGTGGTCGAAACCACGCCCGACCGCCTTTGTCTTCCTAGTGGTGATGTTTGCATCCGGCGCAAGGAATTCATCTTGAGGCAGGAGCTGGATGGATTGTCGCATCGTGAGCTCACTGGCCGTAACAACAACCGCCGTTCACCAGTAAGTGGCGATGAAGTCTCCAGAGCGCCTGTGCCAGGCCATGTGCACCTTGAGGCCACGCAGAGTGTCGAAGGCACGCTGCCTGGAGGCCACGGGACAAACCCAGGTGCCATTGGGTGCCTGACTGAGATGACTGGCTGGGGCACCTCCCGTGCTCCCCACGGTGCCAGATTTCAGAATTGTATCCGCCCGGCGCTCGGCTCGCTGTTGTGAGCGTCACTCCTCCGCCCTCTGCTGTGGTTGGAGGGCGACTGCCTCCAACTGCCCACGAACCTCCTCCGTAACATCAACTCGTACACACGCGGTACGATCCGAGTGTCGCGGAATTGGGAATCGACATTGAATCGATGCGTGGGACCACCTATTCCATAGGTAATTCCAAGCACCTTATGTTGATCTGAGATTAGCTTGAGCAATAACACGGCACCACTCCCAGCGCAGGAATTAATCACATTGGCAAGCAAGCCTCGACTTAGCGGGCTGCCTGTTATTCGGGTCAAAGTGCTCGACCCGCGATAATAACAATCTACAACTTATAACGCGCCGCGCAGATTCGCACACTCGCAAAGGGAAAGCAGAACGACTCAGGGGCGCGAGGAACTGCGGAGAGGTGGGGGAGGTGGAAGATAACCGGGCAGTTAGCCGGCGCCAACATTTGCTAGCCACTGCATCCCGTAATTATTAAGATGCGTGGCGTGGTGAGTAGCGCTGCCGCCTCACAGCAAGATTCCCGGGTTTGAATCCCGGCTCGGGTGCCTTTCTGTGTGGAGTTTGCATGTTCTCCCCGTGTCCGCGTGGATTTTCACTGGGCACTCCGATATCCTCCCAGTCAAAAGACATGCTGCTGCATAGGTTAATTGGCCTGCGGACAAAATTTCCCCCGGTGCCCTGTGATGGAATGGTGTCCTATCCTGGGTATAGCCCTCCCTTGCGCCCTGTGTCTGCCGAGATAGGCTCCGGATCACCGCAACCCTGTACACGATAAAGTGGTTTCTGACAATGGATGGATATCGGCTAAATAGTAAGTGTTTTTTTTAAGTAGAAAGTAGTGCGTTGAAATCTAGGTCATTGGTTGACTTCCTTTATCATCCCAGTCGGGGCTGGAAACATACACACTGCTTTGTGGGGAAGTTGACACTAACCCCCGCCATGGCAATGTGGAATTGCCACCACCGGCTCACGGCCAACAGCACGGATGAGTGGCACACCGTGCTTGCTTCAGTGGAAAGGTGCTTTGACCTTTGACTTTAAATTCGTTGACTGGAAATTCGTACATTTGCTCAATTATCCAGATTGCTACGAGCTTCTTTGCAATCTGGACCCTTTGCAAAAAATGTGTCCATTTGGTGTTTGCAAGATCTTAACTACTTGTCTTCATCCATCCATTTTCAAAAACCGCTTAATCCTGTACAGGGTCGCGGTGAGCCGGAGACTATCCCGGCAGACACAGGGCGTAAGGCAGGGAACCACGAGGATGGGACGCCAGTCCATCGCAGGACGTCTGGGGAAATTTAGTCAGTACGCCAATTAACCTGGCAGCATGTCTTTGGATGGTGGGAGGAAACCGGAGTGCTTGGCGAAAACCCACGCGGACACGGGGAGAACATGCAAACTCCACACAGAAAGGCCCCCGATCCGAAATTCGAACCCGGGACCTTCTTGCTGTGAGGCGGCAGCGCTACCCACTAGTGCTACCATTAGTGACGACCCCCTACTTGTCTCATGGCCAGAAAATGTAAAACTTTGTATATTAACCAGATTGCGTTCAATCCCAGCCGATCGCAGAAGCCATGCAGCGTTTAGAGCAGCGATTCTCAACCATTAGCGCCTCAAGGCACACTCGGGTCTGGCTTCCACGGACCACTAGGTGGCGCTCACGGCCCACCGATGGGTCGCGACCCAGCGGTTGAGAATGGCGTGTGTAGATGGGAGGGAGAAGCCAGGAGGGAGACCCACGCAAGAGAGATGTTGGAGGGAAAGGAGGTGGGAGGAACGTGTAAGGCAAGGACGAGGGAGTGCGCTTTGGTTGGGTGACACGAGGCTTGGGGGAGATAAGTAGGGCGGGTGCCTGACACAGCGGGAGGGATCAAGGCGGTGGGAGGGAGAGTGCCTGGGATTGAGACGGTGGGGAGGAGAATGGGTCAGTGGGAGACACTGGGGGGACAGTGGAACGGAGATAGTGTGCGGGAGACGGGTAGGTGGGAGACGGCGTGTGAGCGAGATTGTGCACAGGAGACGAGTTAGCGACAGTGGGAGACAGAGAGCGGGTAAGTGGCAGCGATTGAGACGCTGGGAGGGAGGGAAGAGTGGGTAAGCGGAGACGCGAGGTGGGGAGGGGGGCGATGGAGGTGGGAGAGCGTCTCTGGCAGAGCGGTGGTTCTCTGTGGAGCCGCGCGGAGCCAACATCAATAGGGAGCATTCCAGTGCACACATGGTGTTGGTCGAGAGGAGACGGCCAGACACAATCCCATTCCACACAATTACAACGCATTGCATCAAATTACCCCTATTAACATCAACGCCATTAACATCGAAATGAGGCTCAAATATACAGTGGGGTGCAGCATTGTGGCAGCGGTGATTCGCTCGAAGTGCCATGACCCGGGTCTGCAACAACTGGACACTCGAGAGAAGCTAGTTTCATCACGGGTGGGTGCCCAGACTTGACTCCAGGACCTCAGAACGACTGGCTCAAGGCCCCCTTCGGATACTTTGACCTTTTCAACTACAGCGTTTAGGAAAGCCACAATAGATTTAAAGACACTCGTTTTCAGTTAGACCATCCATCCATACATTTTCTGAAACCGCTTAATCCCGTACAGGGTCCCGGGGGGCCCGGAGCCTATCCCGGAAAACACAAGGCGCAAGGCAGGGCTATACCCAGCATGGCACCAGGGGCAATTTTAGACCAACGGATAGTAAAATTCGCGTGGTTGCGCAATTGTTTGAAAAATAATGTTTGCGTCGGACTGTTTGCTGGGAGAGACGATGGGCTGAGTTGACACCCGATCAGATTTCCCGCTGCTGCAGCTGTTGCGAATTTCAGAACTAACCAGAAGCATGCAGTCCCACCATCATTGAGCCCACGCGCCCGCTGGGGGCGCGTGGGCTGCCGCTCCCTGTGTTTTACGTATTTATTTGGCTTTAATTTGTTGTACATTTGTCACTTTTCATCTGTTCCTTTTCTCTTTGGTTGGTGGTTTGTTTCTGTGTAACTTTGGTGTTTGTTTTTGTTGTCTGCCATGCTCTTATTGCTCGTTTTTTGTTGTCTGTTTTGCGCGGCCTACTCCTGGCCCAGTCCTGCCTTGCCTAAACTCGCCTCGTGGTGTCGCGTGTGGAAGTTGTATTTTTGTTGTTGAGGGTGCCTGCGTTTTTTGCTGTTGCGTGTGTTCTTGTGCTTCAATGTTGATTGTTTAATTTGGATTGGCGTTGTTTCCCCCTCGTGTCTGTCTCTGTCTTCCTGTCTCTGTGTCCCTGTGTCTCTCCCTGTCGCTCACCCTCCCTCCCTGTCTCCCTCCGTGTATGTATTCAAGGAAGTGACGGCCATCTTAGGGGACGCTGGCAGAATGTTGCCGCTCTTAAGATTGCCAGTTTCACGACCTTTCAGTATATTCGAAGTAGCCTTAATCATTTATTTTCTGTTGCTTTGGTTTTTATTGTTTTTTATTTCGTTATTGACATGCCGTCCTCTTCGCGGCCCTTGTGCAGCGCTTTGTGACCCTCGGGTGAAAGGCGCTATATAAATTGAAATTATTATTATTATTATCATCATCATCACCTCCACCCCGCAGCATCCCCTTCCCAATGTAATCCACAAACCGTTCTTGCCACATTCTATTATGAACTTCCGAGTTACCGGCAGGGTGGCGTGGCGGTAAGTAGCGCTGCCGCCTCACAGCAAGTAGGACCCGGGTTCGAATCTGGGCTCGGGTGCCTTTCTGTGTGGAGTTTGCATGTTCTCCCCATGTCTGCGTGGGTTTTCGCCGGGCACTCCGGTTTACTCCCACAGTCTAAATACATTTTACTGCATAGGTTAATTGGCGTGCGGACTAAATTGCCCTTGGTACCCTATGATGGACTGGCGTCCTGTCCTGGGTTTATCCCTGCCTTGCGCCCTGTGTCTGCCGGGATGGGCTCCAGCTCACTGCAACCCTGTACAGGATGAAGCAGTTTCTGACAATGGATGGACGGGCGGACTTCCGAGTTGCGGACCCGGTCTGTCCTCCTTCCCACACACACGTCCAACCCACCGCGGCCTCATCTCTCCCTGCTCACGTACACAACACGTTAACGCTCCAATCTATTATGAACGCACCCGGTAGTTTACATACGCCACTCTCAACTGGTGGGTCGTGACCCATCAGTGGGTCGCGAGCGCCACGCAGCGGTCCGTGGAGGCCGCACCCAAGTGGGCCACGTGGGCGTTGAGGTGCAACGGTTCAGAACCCCTGACCTATACGATGCTTCTCACAGTGCAAATTTGCAACTTTCTGTTCCTGACTGCACACCTACAGCATTTCCTCTCCGTGTGCCAGGCGGAACCTCCACGTAGCTCACTCCGCAGTGCTGACACTAAGTTACAGCCACGCTCTGCGTGCAATCGCGTTCAGTGGGCACGAGTGGTTTTATTTGCATTCTGTATTTCAGCTCTCTGACTCAACTAGTAACAAACATTATTCCCGCATAAAACAGCCATATTTTAAGACGAAAGTTTACCCATCCAAGCTTTGAAAGTGGTTAATGACTTGCCAATGTAATACATCTTTGATCTGTGTGTACTGGAGAAGTAACGGTGCGCGGTTCAAACGAGATCTCACGATAAATGCATCGAATACGATAAAATATTTCCACGTCATGTATGTTGTATGCGATGGATTCACGTCACCCCGCAGTCACTAGGGACGAACCGAGTAAACACGGAACGTTGGCCTAACGTTGGACCAACGGTTCCAACCACGTGCCAACGTTGGCCAAACGTTGGCTAAACGTTGGCGCATTGAGCGGGTAACGGTGCGATCGGCTCGTGTGCAGATGGGATGGATTGTTCGCGACGCGAGACAGCGAGGGATGGCGACGCCTATCCATGGCTAGTGACGACAACGATGACAATCACGGCCTAATACTGACAATTCTGAAATTTAAAATGGGCCTGTTTTCTTCCTTGCACCCGGCAAAACCGAAGGGCATTTTTTTGTTGTTGTAAAAAAAGCACAGCTCCTAGCTGACACGGCCGAAACTCGTTATTTTTTTAAGTTTCTCGCCGGGTGTGCAATGCGCACACGCGCGCACGTTGCTGTGGCGACGCGCGGCTGTGAGGTGACGTCGGTTTCGGGGCAAGAATGTGCGCTCCACTGTCCTCCGTTCTGCTCGCCCAGACCCAGACTCCACCACCTCGTCTCCCTCCCCCTGCCAAGACTCTCTCTCTCTCACACACACACACCGAAGATTGTTAAACTTAAATTTTCCATGACCGTATTTCAAAACCCACCCACAGATGTTACGCGTTGCCAGACATTGCAATGTACAGTAGTAACGCGCATGTTTTCGCGCCAATTTCTATTTGATTCGAAGCTGTGCGGTGTTATTTTTTGTATTGATTTTATCATTGGGCGGCACGGCGGCGCGGTGAGTAGCGCTGCCGCCTCACGGCAAGAAGGACCCCGGTTTGATTCCTGGCTCGGGTGCCGCCTTTCTGTGTGGGGTTTGCATGTTCTCCTCGTGTCCTCGTGGGTTTGTGCCGGGTTCTCCGGTTTCCTCTCACAGTCCAAAGAACGGTTAACTGGCCTGCGGACTAAATTGCCCCCGGTGCACTGTGATGGACTGGCGTCCCACGCCGGGAACAGCCATGTATTGCGCCCTGTGTCTGCCGGGAAAGGCTCTGCCCCCCCCGTGACCCTGTACAGGGTTAAACAGGGACTGAATGATGATGTTTTTTTTATTATTTTGGTGATCCACGTCAGGCTTGAAAATGATTACAACTAACGTTCCATCATTTTGCAGTCCACTGCTGGCTAATCGACCTTCGGCCATGGGGAATGCTTGACCATACTTCCCTACGCTGGTTAGTACGGAGATGAGGGGGTTCGTGAAGGACGCTACCGCGCAGTTGGTGGCAGTCGCCTTCCAATAACAACAGAGGGCGGAGGAGCGATGATCACAACAGCGAGCCGAGCGCCAGGTGGATAAAACTCGGCAATCTGGCACGGTGGGGAGCACAGGTGGTGCCCCAGCCAGTCATCTCAGTCAGGCAGCCCATGGCACCGGGGTCTGTCCCGTGACCTCCTGTGGGCAAGCCTTCGACACTCTGCGTGATAGCCACAAGGTGCACCTGGCCTGGCACAGACGCCCTGGTGACGCCACCGCCATTTAGTGGCGAACGGCGGTTGTTTTTAGTGGTGAAGGCTGCGAGGGAGTCACTGATGTTGGCCTTGCCCGGGAATCAAACTCGGCTTGCCGGGTTCATAGTTCAGTGTGCTGCTCACTGTGCCACCGTTCCCACTCCTCACTGTACACAT
This sequence comes from Geotria australis, assembly GCA_036362915.1. Lineage (NCBI taxonomy): Eukaryota > Metazoa > Chordata > Hyperoartia > Petromyzontiformes > Geotriidae > Geotria > Geotria australis. The sequence goes on along the minus strand of JAZEWU010000008.1, from coordinate 11,038,043 downwards.
CTGACTTACAGTATTAGTGCACAGCATTTTTGGGTCCAAAAATAATATTGATATCCTGTACTGTAAACAAAGTTGTAATTTTAAGCAAACAATCCCTAACTTTTCCAGTAATAGCCTAGCGGTAAGGCCGACACATTTCGTGAACACTTTAAGTGGTGATGATGGGCTGGCGTCGCATCCTAGGGACAGCCCTGCCTTGCGCCCTGTGTCTGTCGTGATAGGCTCCGGCTCACCGTAACCCTGTAGAGGATTAAGCGGTGTCTGACAATGGATGGATGGATTCGAAGTGGTTTCGCACGCCGAGAGCTCATCAGTGGGCCGTGATGATTTGAGGTCCACACCTGTGGTGTGTCGAAAGGAATGGGCTCGCACTGCAGGTATTCAGCGCCGACCTTTAAAAGGTCACATTCGCCGTGACTGACAGCACACGCACACATAGCGACGCGCCTTCGTGTAAACCATGCCTTACTTTGGATTTACAATAAACGCGTGTACACGCGCAAAGACAAAGATCCCCCGCATAGCCTTAACAGAGTGTTGGGTCAAGTGCCGTTAGCGAGTAGCACTTATGAAGGTCGAGACGGCACACGAGGAGGTGGGTGACCAGCACCACGCCCGGCCACCTT
>JAZEWU010000008.1:11027112-11037336 GCA_036362915.1 Geotria australis | reverse complement strand
CAGGATTCGAACTCGGGTGGCCGGGTTTGTGGTCCAGCGCGCTAACCACTGAGCTACCGCTCCCCACGCGTACACGCACACACGCGTACACACACACACGCGTACACACACCGGGCTCCCTTCTCAGCCTGCACACTGCTGGTGCAAGTGTCGAAACAGTTTGACTACCCGGCCAGTTAAATTTTAATAGATAATCTAAAATCCCATTACAATCTATATATAGTGGAGCAAGTGCTTTTATGCATGTATGTCTGCCTTGAGGTTACTGCGTTTGAACACCTCATCTATAATGGAGCAAGTGTTTGTGTCCGCATTGAAGATGCTGGGTTTGAATCCTTCCATCCATCCATCCACGGTCAGAAACCGCTTAATCCTGTACAAGGTCGCGGTGAGCCGCAGCCTATCCCGGCAGACACAGGATACAAGGCAGGATTATACCAAGGATGGGACGCCAGTCCATCACAAGAAACCGGGGGAAATTTAGTCCGCAGGCCAATTAACCTATGCAGCACCTTGTCTTTGGACTGTGGGAGGAAAACGGAGTGCCCGGCGAAAACCCACGCGGACACGGGGAGGACATGCAAACTCCACACAGAAAGGCACCCGAGCAAGGATTCGAACCCGGGACCTTCTTGCTGTGAGGCGGAAGCGCTACCCACTACACCACCGTGCCGCCCACGAATGTTATTAATGTCGTTAATAATTTGAATCCCTTCGTGAATCCACTGCTGGATGACGCGCCTCTTCACAACATGCCTGACATGCAGGGTGGCACAGCGATAACACCCGCGCCTCCTCACAGAAACACGGTCCTGCCTCAGGCACTTTCATTCCTTCCTCTGGCGCCTTTCTGTGTGGAGTTTGTGTGTTCTCCCCCTGTTCGGCGTGGCTTTCCTCTAGTTTCTCCGATTTCCTCCCACAACTTAAATAAAAAACCCATTAATTAATTCGCCAATACTTTTATTATATATCGGACGCAGTATAAAATACGAAGTTTGTACCCTTACCGGCAATAAGAACACAGTGTTGAGATGTTTAAACACCAAGTGAACACTTTTTAACAAAGGCTCCAACGTGCAGGCAGCCACACATACTTGTGGCAACACCATGCAAAAATAAATGCTTCGCAATGCATTGTCCATCCATCCATCCATTTTCAGAAACCGCTTAATCCTATACAGCCTATCTCGGCAGACACAGGGCGCAAGGCAGGGGAACACCGAGGATGGAACGCCAGTCCATCGCAGGGCGCCTGGGGAAATTTAGTCAGTACGCCAATTAACCTGGCGGCAATGCATTGTCCTTCAAGCTTATTGGACAACACACGACGGCTTTCTATGTAGCCTCCACGGTGTAAAGCCAGTTTCCGCCACAAGGCAGACACTCTCAGGACAAGCAAAGATCAACGCATTAGTAGGTGTTCACTTGGTGTTTAAACATCTCAACACTGTGTTCTTATTGCCGGTAAGGGTACAAACTTCGTATTTTATACTTTATTTGTAACAACGGCAAAAAGCGTCCAATAGTCACATCGGACGCAGTGTTTGGAAAATGTTGGCGCCGGCTGGCTGCATGGCTGCCTTCCCGTCACCTCTCCGCGGTTTCCTCGCTGCGCCTCCGTGTGACGTCCACGCAGAGGCGTGGGATTTAAGCGGCGCGTTATGAATCGTATTGTTATTATTGCCCATACGCCACGGACGCAAACAGAGGGAGGAGACGGTGACGATTGAGCGGAACATGGCTCTGGGTGCCGGGACCATGCGCACAATGGCATTAAACGGCATCGGCGATGATGCGAGGAGCGGCGCTTTGTGAATTGGTGCACGGCGTGACAGAGACAAAGATCCCCCGCATAGCCTTAACAGACTGTAGGGGCAAGTGTCGTTAGCGAGCACCGATAAAGGTCGACACGGCACACGATGGGGGTGGGTGACCAGCACCACGCCCGGCCGCCTTTGTCTCCCTAGTGGCAATATTTACACACTGCACTAGGTCACTCATTTGAGGCTGAGTCGACTTAGCGGAGGCCCAGGATAGGTTCAGAAAATCGTCACTGGTGTTGGCCGTGAGGTTGATTCGAACTCGGGTCATAGCTAGATTTGTAGCCCAGCGCACCAACCACTGAGCTACCGCTCCCCACGGTGCGACACGCACGCCGTGACACAACAACAACCGCCGCTCGCCACTAAGTGGCGGTGACGTCACCACGGTGCCTGTGCCAGGTCAGGTGCACCTTGAGGCTATCACGCAGAGTGTCGAAGGCTCGCTGACAGGAGGTTATGGGACAGACCCAGGTGCCATTGGCTGCCTGACCGAGATGACTGGCTGGGGCACCACCCGTGCTCCCTACCGTGCCAGATTGCTACGTTTTAGCCGCCCTGTGCTCGGCTCGCTGTTGCGAACGTCGCTCTTCCGCATGTTTCGTCGCGTCGTAGGAATCCCGTAAAGAGCTCGCCAGCTCGCCGGGTATTTTTTTGCTGCAATAATAAACATCTATCTATGTCTGTTGTTGTTGGAAGGCGACCGCCTCCAAGTGCCCAGTAGCGTCCTTCACGAACCTCCTCCACAGGACGACAGGTGCGACACGCGCGGGCGACGGTCCACGCGCGCGCCGTGACACGGGGCCATTGGACTGCGGCCGCGGCAGCCGTCGCGGCCCTGGGCGACCCAGCGATCGAAACGCGCGCGTCGCCGTCGTGACACCAAGTTCCGCGGCCGCGCGGAGGGGAGACGCTCTCCCCCCAGCCTGCGTTTTGTTTGGCTCGCCATCGCCACTCACCGGCGCTATTATCCGCCGACAGCCGTCACAATGGAGCCGAGGAGACAAACTGAAGCCCGGGAGCGGCAGCGCGCGGAGCGTTTACGACGCACAAAGGCGTCCGCCGCGCGGCGTGCGGGGACATTCATTATGCATCGGTTGCGTTGCGTCTGCTCAAATAATGATTCTTTGCGCGACCGTGCGCGTCGTGCCTCGCGGTGTCTCTCGGCACGCCGTCCGACGTTTCGCTCCGCGTGCCGCGGTAGTTTATCGTCGGGGAGCTTGCGGCACCGTACGACCTGTGACACTGTAGAACCTGTGACCCCGTACGACCTGTGACCCCGTACGACCCGTGACACCGTGCGACCTGTGACCCCGTACAAGCCCCCAAACGCGGTGCGAAGGTCGCACGTCGCGTCCGAGCGACGCGCGCCGCAACCCGCGTGGCCGAAAAACACAACGCGGAGGACAAGTCCGCATTGAGACTCTGCAGCGTCTGACCGCAGACTCTGCGTAATGTGGCGTCGTAATGAATAAAGATGCGGCGGTGACTCAGCCCCACGCGGCTCCGAGCTCACGACGCTCACAGCCACCGATTAAACCGTCCCGACTTGCTCATGGCAGGGTCGGCGGTGGAGGGGGGTGGTGGCCATGTGTGGTGGATGGTTTGGGGGATGTTTTTAATTCCAGGTGATGATGCCTCGCATCGTGCGCGTGGCAGCGATGTCGCTATCGACACGGGATCGCGGGAGATGGTGGCGGCTTGGGGAGGCCTTTATCCAGCAGTGGACTGACCATGGCTGCTGTGGTGATATGCAAATTACGTGATGTTACATTCAGGAAGAGCTGGAATCTGTTGCTGAGGAAAGGGATGTCTGATCCAACCTCCTTAAAGAGCTGTCGCCACGACCCTCACCAGGACAGGCGGTTTAGATTAAATCGAGACACATAGTGTAAAACTATTTGCTAGGTTTTGTGTTGCCAGGTAAAGCTCACTGAGCACTGAGGCGACCTGGCCACTCTTGATAGCTCATCTGAAAAATGGATATCGAACGGAGACCTAAAAGACCCGACAAATAATACAAATAATAATAATAATATTATAATAATAATATCAATTTATATAGCGCCTTTCACCCGAGGGTCACAAATGAGACTAACGTAGAAAATAGGTTTTATCCTTTCCGGCAATGAGAAAACAGTGTTAAGATCTTTAAACACTAAGTGGACACCTTTTTGCAAAGGCTCCAGTTTGCAGACAGCCACTTGTGCTTGTGGCAAAACCATGCAAATTAATGCTATGATAATGCATTGTCCTTCAAACTTATTGGTCCAACACCAGACGGCTTTTTCTGTAGCCTGGTCTGTGTTCAGCCAGTTTCCGCCAAAAGGCAGACGCCGGATCTTAACACTGTTTTCTCATTGCCGGAAAGGGTAAAACCTCGTATTTTCTCCATTATTTGTACAACGGCAAAAAAGTCCAATGACAAATGAGACTGTAAAGAAAGAGGCGAAAGCGGATTGAATCGTGGGAATGCAATGAAGCGTTGGGGTTGGGAGGTGGGTGGTGGGGTGGGTTACAGTGACGGGTTACAAGACAGCCCTTTCTCTCCTCTGCAAGAGCCACTGAATGAAAGCGCTAATCTTGCCATCTATGTTCTGTTGTAAAGCGGTGTTAATGACACAGCAGATGGGCGTTTGTGGGTTTCTGTTGTACTGAAGGAAGGCGCCGACGCATGCTGAGCACGTTAGGCGCCATGGTTGACCTTCGCTGAGCTGGAGGTCAGTGCCAGCGGCTGTCGGGTGGGAGGGCGATCATGACAGCTGCCGCTCGCGTTGTGCGGGAATTCTCTTCTCTCCGTCATCAGTGCTGGCCTGGTTGCCTCCCTATGCTCCACTGCCTATTTATATTAATACATAAACATACTACATTGTTTATAAATTGCCCCCGGCGCCCTGTGATGGACTGGCGTCCCATCCTTGGTATGGCCCTGCCTTGTGCCCTGTGTCTGCCGGGATAGGATCTGGCTCACCGCAACCCTGTACAGGATTAAGCGGTTTCTGATAATGGATGGATGGATCTATCTAACCCCCAGCTCTGGGTCACGGACACAGTGCGTTTCAACGGAGCATTCACTCAATAGAGCACAAGGGACATCTACACTGGCATTACCGGGCCCACAGTCAGTGAGCTAAACACGCCACGAATGCTGGTCTCAAGCGTACACTGTAAACAACAATAATAAGGCAAGTGCGTCATTATGATCAGAGCACAAGCTATTATTAGCGAGAGGCCCGGATACGGCTTAATTGCTCTAATTGCTCGAGCAGAGAGGCTGCCATTAATGACATGACGATCTAAATCCTGACGAGGGAGCGCACTGTGCCATCGATTCATATTAACGCTTGAACATTACAAAACACGGGTGGCACGGTGGTGTAGCGGTGAGTAGCGCTGCCGCCTCACAGCAAGAAGGTCCCAGGTTCGAATCGCGGCTCGGGTGCCTTTCTGTGTGGAGTTTGCATGTTCTCCCCGTGTCCGCGTGGGTTTTCGCTGGGCACTTTGATTTCCTCCCACAGTCCAAAGACATCCTGCTGCATAGGTTAATTGGCCTGTGGACTAAATTGCCCCCGGTGCCCTGTGATGGACTGGCGTCCTATCCTGGGTACAGCCCTGCCTTGCGCCCGGTGTTTGCCGAGATAGGCTCCGGCTCACCGCGACCCTGTACAGGATTCAGCGGTTTCTGACAATGTGTGGATGGATGGATTCCAATAGAGCACGCGTTTCATTAATTCATTCAATGAATGAATTAATATCTTACTGCGGGTGGTGCTGCAAACCCTCACTGTTGTACTGCACTTCTATGCTCCCTGACCTAAAACTCAATCCGCATCAGCGCGTCTCGGCAAGAGTTCAAATGTCACAAACACCCCCGCGCCACTCCACGTGTGCCGAGAGCAGCCGGCATGAAGGACCATTCGCTCTAATGGCATTCAGTCAAGTGGCGGCGGCTCTTCACCAAGACGCAAAGACAAAGATCGCCCGTATAGCCTTAACGGACTGTAGGGTCAAGTGCTAATGAAGGTCTACACGGCACATGGGAAGGTGGGTGACCAGCACCACGCCCGGACCGCCTTTGTCTCCCTAGTGACAATGATTACAAACCGCACTAGGTACTTATTTGAGGCTGAGTCGACCTAGAGAGGGCCCGGACCGGTTCAGAAAATTGTCACTCCCACGCACACAGACACGCGCAGATACAAAGACAAAGATCCCCTATATAGCCTTAACAGACTGAAGGGGCAAGTGCCGTTAGCGAGCACCTATGAAGGTCGACACGGCACACGAGAGGGTGGGTGACCAGCACCACGCCCGGCCGACTTTGTCTCCCTAGTGGCAATGTTTTTACACACCGCACGAGGTACTCATTTTAGGCTGAGTCGACCTTGGGGAGGCCCAGGACCGGTTCAGACAATCGTCACTGGCGTTGGCCGTGAGCGGGATTCGAACTCGGGTCGCCCACTGCGAGATGATGACTCACCAGCAGGTCCAGACTCTTGAAATCGTAGCTCCTCGGTCGCGTCGTGGCCCCGACCCCGCTTCCGATCGCCGGGACCTCGTGCCCAGCGGCCAGAGCCTCGGCCGCCTCGATGTCCCTCTCGAGCAGCACGAGCTCGGGGGCAGGCCCCCCCACGCGGGCCCCTCTCCTGGCCACCTCCAGCAGACACAGCACCACCTGGCGCTCGCCGCCTCCGCGGTGCTCCTGTCGCCCGACCTCCATCATCAGGTCGTTGGTCTCGAACGTGAGGTGTTCCGGGATGCCGAGCTCGGAGCGACACCAGCCCAGGAAGGTGGCCACGCGGTCTCTGGCCGCAAACGTGGCCCTCTGCTCCAGGACGCCGCGGGACCTCTCCTCGACATCCTCCTGGTCCTGCTCGTCCTCCTGCCCCTCCTCGTCCCTGCGCCACGACCTCTGGTTGTGAGCTCGGTGGTTCCAGTTCCCTGACGACGACGACGACGATGATGATGAAGACGGTGAGGACGCGGTGTTGTTGGCGCGCGAGCCGAGCAACGAGCTGCAGTTGTTGTTGGCCGCGTTGGTGGCACTCGAGGCGGTGCTGAACGACGAGGAGGTTGAGGCGGCGGGCAGCGCAAGCTCTGAGGGGACACCCCTCAGCGGCAGCCCGTGAGCTCCGAGACCCGGGTTCGAGCCCTGTCCGGGATTCTGCTCGCGGGCGCAGTCGGCGGCCCAGCGGCTCACGGCGTTGGCGAGGCGGCACAGGGGCCACCCGGCCGACAAGGCGGCCGAGAAGTTGTCGGCGGTCATGTTGAAGGCCACGTCAGAGAAGACGACGTTGAGCCACTGGGCCAGGTCCTCCTTCATGGCGTGGAGGTAGGCCAGCTCGCTGCGGTAGGGCCTCACGGAGCGGCCCGCGGCCGCGCGGACAGTCACCTGGGCCGGGTGAAGGGCCTCCATGCTGACCCCGGTGGTACCTGGGGCCAACCTGGGTGCCGACACCTCCTTATGGAGGAGAGCGCTAGACCGCGCGACGGCTATTCATGACGACGTAAAGAGCTTGCAAGCTCACTGGGTATTTTTCGGATTAAATAATACGCATCTATCTATCTACCGCACTTGAGTCCATCACGCCGATATTGCGCTGTGTCAGAGATGGTGTCCATATGGATCTTCATACAAACGATTTGTCCTGGTCCTACCTTCTTGTACGAGCCCTGAACCTAGCCATGACCATATCAAGAGCCCCTAACCCTAGCTGTAACCCCGAACCTCGCCTGGACTGGCAAGCGCTCAAGCATCACCCGAACCCTAACTCTGAACCAGGAGACCTAACCCGAACTCTAGCCCTGACCCTAACACTAACCCTAACAAGAGGCCGTTGCTTCTCCCATGAGGTGAAGCGCTAACGAAAGCGCGCGGCACTTATGCAGAAGCCCTAATTACAGTATTTACCGCGTACAGCGAGGCTCCAAATCAACACCATAGCAGCATTAGCCACGGGTCTGTGTGAGCAACTAACACTCCGCCAGCTTCTATCCCCTACAGCCCTGCGGCCAGGAATCCTATAGCCCTGGAGCAGCCCTGTACGCAGCCATCCCGACTAGCCCTCTCCCTAACCCCACTCTAGCCCGGCCGCTAACACGGCCAGCAGAGAGCGCGTGTGCACACCTCGCATCCCCACACCCCACCCCTACAGTGCGCGACACACACACTCGGATAAAGCTCCCCGTTTAGCCTACGCGGACTGTCGAGGCAAGTGCCGGTGGCGAACACCTATTAAGGGCGGCAGCGAATGATTCAGAGGGCGGTGGCGGTGTGGCTGGCACCACGCCCGTCCGCCTTTGTCTCCCACAGCGCGCTCATTGTTAAGGCTGAGTCGACGTAGCGGAAGCCCGGCAAGGGTTTTGGGATCGATTCCGCCACTGATGCTCGCCGTGAGCTGGAACCGAGGGGTCGCCGTGGTTTGTTGCGCACTGCGCTAAACACTGCGCCACCGCTCCCCCCATACAAAGATAAAGCCCCCCCTCCCACCGTGTAGCCCACACAAACTAATGGAGCAAGTGCTGATAGCGGGTACAGTACCTATGAAAGCCGGCACGGCACACGTGGGAGTGTTGTCATTCACGCCCGACCGCCTTTGTCTCCCCCTAACACATACAGTAGACACACGTATCGCTAGTTATGACACTAACGTTATACTGTAACACGAGCTCTCCCCGCCTATGTCTCGCTGAGTGAAGCTAAATAAAGGCAGAGTCTCACAACTTAAGCGAAACTAAAGGAATACATACCATAACAATAAAAAAAAACACTGTAGCCACCGCCTATCCGCCGGCGCTCACACAATACATAGAGTCGCGAGCGGCATTGTTTAATTATTGAATGCTCCGACACGCGTGCAGTAGATTATTTATTTAGTTACGCTGCCATGTGCGTGGGGGGAGAGGGACCCTCCCCTCTCACCCACCCACACCCCGCCCCTCACCCACCCCCCTCACTCATCCACAACCCCGCCCCTCACCCAACCACAACTCCTTTATCCAGCAGTGGATTGACCATGGCCGATTAAAACTGAACGAAAGCGAGTCCTAGCCCCGCCCCTAACTGTATAGCTCCTCCCCTTCACCATCTAGCCCCGCCTCGTTAACCGACAGCCACGCCCCTTGAGTTTAGCCCCTCCCCTACAACCGTTTTTCACGCCCATGGCTACTGGCCCATGCGCAATGCGCCTTGCCGGCACGACTCCTCGATTCATTGGACAAATGAGACTCATCGTCATCACCGTCGTCAACCTATCTGTGCGGAGTTTGCATGCTCACCCCCTGGCCGCGTGGGTTTGCGCTGTGTTACTCCAGTTTCCTCCCACTGTGGTGCAAAGACATTGGCCTGCTGACTAAATTTTCCCCAGGGCCTTGCGATGGACTGGCGTCCCATCATGGGTATAGCCTTGCCTTGCTCCCTCTGGCCCCGGCCCTCTACAGGGTTAACCCATTCTCCTAACCCATCCTTTGGCTGTTTTTTTCATTGTTGACATGCCGTTCTCTTCGCGGCCCTTGTGCAGCGCTTTGTGACCCTCGGGTGAAAGGCGCTATATAAAACGCTATTATAATTATTAACCGGTTACTGATAATGAAGTTGCCTGCGCTAACGCGATTGGTGCCGTATGAATGAACTGGTCCCCACCATGAAAATGTGGAATTTTCGTAATTAAGATTAGAACTGCCTTGTCTATGAGGGCAATGCTCCCTGACCAGCGTGCTGAAGTTATGATCAAACAACTCCCATGACTTACCGGCATAGCACGTGGAGGCTTTCATCCAGCAGTGGATTGACAAAGGACAGGCATTTTTTTGATTTTCCTAATGCTGTAAAGCGACTGGCATCCCATTAGGGGTATAGCCCTGCCTTGCGCCCCGCCCTGTGTCTGCCTGGTTTGTGATAATGGATGGATGCTGTAATTATATCAAATCGCGTTATTTCATCGCTTAATTTCTGGGTGAGGATCAAGCAGTGGACGATCATTGACAGGGCGAGACAGCATTAGCAAAGGTCAGTCGCTACAGGCAAGGTTACAGTGCGACAATGATGATGGTTTGGGGATTGATGGTGTTGGGGGTTGGTGTGGCGCCACACGTGCACAGCCTTAGGGAATGTCACCAAGGAGGCGAGGAACAGGTTCACTGCTGGAGGCAGCAGTGAGCAAACCAAGCAAAGGCGTAGCGCCCCAAATAACCCAGGGGCGTCATGGATTCATGAAATTAAACTCCGAATTCAAAATCGAATGAAGGTTCAAATCTCCATCCATCCATTGTCAGAATCGCTTAATCCTGTACAGGGTCGTGGTGAGCCGGAGCCTATCCCGGCAGACACAGGGCGTCAGGCAGGGCCATGCCCAGGATAGGACGCCAGCCCATCACAGGGCACCGTGAGCAATTTAGTCAGCAG
>JAZEWU010000008.1:10944499-10963371 GCA_036362915.1 Geotria australis | reverse complement strand
ACCTAGGGGAGACCCAGGACCGGTTCAGAAAATCGTCACTGGTGTTGGCCGTGAGCGGGATTCGAACTCTGGGTAAATGTTTTTTTTATGTTTGGTTAATTTGTTATTTTAATATTTTTATCTTGTTATATTTATTTTTATCAATTCGCATGTTTGTCGTGTCGCAGAAATCCCGTGCAGAGCTTGCAAGCTCACTGGGTATGTTTCTGCTGTAAGAATAAACATCGATCTATCTATTAGGGTTGTAGCCCAGTGCGCGAACAACGGAGCCATCGCTCCCCACCACCACCGAATCCATCAACCACCAACCACCACCACGACCACCACCGCCACCACATGTTGCCAGCCCTGCTACAGTAATGAAAACAAACCCCGATCCGCTCGCCATTGGCCGGTGTCGCTGCCGCCGCGTCGCCCATTGGACGCGGGCTCCGTTGAAGCCGCCCACGGGAGGAGGGCGCCGTCAAAATAAACCTGCGTCCCAGCTGCTGCCACACACCAACCACCACTCTCACTGTTAGCACACACGTAGCCTAGACAGCCTAGCCAAGCTAGCAGTAGAGAGAGAGCGATACAGGGAGAGGAGTTCGTCTTGTCTGTGCGTCTCTCTGGGTGTCTGCCGCAGTGTTTAACCCTGTTGTTGTTGTTTTTTTATTATCCGTATTCGCCACGTCGTCTCACGTCTCTCAGCCGACCCTGTTAGTCGAATCGGCAGAGGCAATTAGCTGCTCCGTTTGTCGCCGTTCCTGTTGAGGGGAAGAAGCGCTCCCAGACTAAACAGCCAGCAGTGCGACCGCGACGCGATCAGCCACCACCGACCGACATCCTTTTGTCCCTGTGAGTATGTTATTATGCCGTGGAGCTGAAACAAGGGGTTTGTTGATGGCCGCGCGGCAAGGCTGTCTGGCTGTACGTGTGTGCGTGCACTGAACTGCCTTGTGTGCCCTTGTGGAAAGTCTGCGTGTGCTTTGTGTCTCGTCAATGTGTGTGTGTGTTTGCGACTGCGTCTCTTTCCGTGTCTGGCTGTGTGTGTTTGCGCATCGTGTATTTCTGTTCCTGCGTGTCTGTGTCCATGTTGTCGCTTATGTGTGTCCTTGTCTTTATCTGTCACGGTGTGTCTGCTTCATAGGTGCTCGCTAACGGCACTTGACCCTACAGTCTGTTCAGGCTATACGAGGGATCTTTGTCTTTGTTGTACAGGTGTGTAAGTTATGGTGTGTGTGTTAGTAGTGGCTGTTTCTCGCCGTGTGTTCTGTGTGTGTGTCGCGCTAAGTCTGTCTGTCTTTTATGTGGTTATACTGCATTCTCCACGCATACCCCCAACTCGGAACGTGTGCTGTATATTGTCACAGATGGGCTACACATGGACACACACTGTTATAATGCTCTATGTGGTCGAACATGGTGATGGACTTTAATACATTGCCTTTGTCATTGCTGTTGAAAGCTGTTGTGTGTGCGTTTGTGTTTCATAAACGATTCTGCAGCAACAGAGATTTTACCACTCACAGCCTCAACGACGTGACCATCAAGTTGCGTCGTCTAGTTGTGTACAGTACAGTATTTTGATGGTTATTGATGGTGTGTGCCGTTTAAAATCTTAATGTTGTGTTGTGGTCGCACAGCATTGTGGTGGTTATGTCTTCATGCGCGTTTGTAATTGCTGTATCGTGGCGCAACGTGTAGTTTTGTGCGTTTCAATATTTCTGCTCAGTTTTATCCCTTAATGTCGGTGTTGTTGCCTGTAGTCTAATCCTTTAATGGTTGTGTTGTCACCTGCGTTTGTGCATACTGTAGTAATACCTATTGACATTGAGTTTCAATGTAAAGTGTTATCCTTTCATCATTGTGCCTGTGCACTAGTTATACATCGTATTGTTTAGTATACTTTAATGTGTGTCTTGCTGTGTGTACGCGCGTTATCGTTTAATGGTTATGTTGCTCTGTCGTGTATCTTGTGTATCTCGCTGTGGAGTTTATATTTTTATTTTTTGTGTGTTGCGCATTAACATCGCCATTGCCTCCATTGGGGAGGAAGTGTAGGGTACAGTGTAAACACTATTTCATTAAAACTCCATCAACATGAACATTATTCATAGTGAGGTTCTGTTTGTGAGTTTAGGTCATGTGAAGGTGTGTAAGTGAAGTGCACCCGTCGATATACCGGAGCAAACGAATGAGCACAAGCCTCACTTACCTCAATAGATGGTACCGACGTTACAGTCAGCATCATCTTGATGATGCATCATCTTGATGATGCTGACTTTAACGCCAGCGAAACGTCGGTACCATCTTTTGAAGTGAGATTTGTGCTCTTTCGTTTGCTCCGGTATATCGACGGGTGCACTTCACTTACACACCTTCACATGACCTAAACTCACAAACAGAACCTCACTATGAATAACATTGGTCATGAAAGCCTTCGAGTTAATTTTATGAAAATTATTACAACTACTGAGGCTGTACTACATTCTTATAAACATGTCGATGGGTTATATGTGATAATAAGGATTAGTGCTGCTTGCTTGGTGTGTGCGCATTTGTGGCAATGTGGCTGTGTGTACGTGAGACCATGTGGTCGCTGCTTTGTGTATTTATATCTCATTTTTATCTCTCCCATCACTCACACGGCGTGGGGAAACCCTCATCCAACAGTGGATTGATACATGGCTGCGAATGATTATCAAACATCCACTGTATAGTGCATCATACTTGTACGTGTATGTGCCTTTGTCTTTAATTTGTTATTTTTATATTTTATTTATTTTGTCAATTTGCGTGTTGTGTCGCAGAAATCCCGCAAAGAGCTTGCAAGCTCACTGGGTATTGTAAATACTGTAATAATAATAAACATCTATCTATGTCAGTACTGTGTAGTGTGTGTGCGCACCTAGCCTGGCATAAACACTGGCGACGCTGCGACCACTCAGTGGCGAATGGCAGCTGTTGTACATGCATTTGTGGACAGTATGTGTCTGTATACATGTGTTGTGTCTGTGTCTACTTGTGGCTGTTGTTTGTGTGTGTCTGTGCGTGTGTTTCTGCATGTGTTAATGTGCGTAATGTCTCCATTTGTTTCTACTGTACGCGTTTGTCTGTCCAGACTGTGTGCTATATGTGCATGCATGTGGTAATATGTGCGTCGACCTTCATAGGTGCTACTCGCTAACGGCACTTGCCCCTACAGTCTGTTAAGGCTACACGGGGGATCTTTGTGTATGCCTCTGTGCGTGTGTGACACCACCATCACCATTAGTCTGCATGCCTGTGTGATGCGTATACCTGCTGCTTGCTCGGCCCACAACATTCACTACAGCGTTATATTTAGTGTCGAACATAACACGGCAGCAATATTTATATTATACAGTACAGTACATCCTAGCAGGCGCCTCTCAAGACAATCACATTCACTTTGAAGGTGGCTAAAGTAAGGCACAGCACTTAGTAGTACTGTACTGTAATATGGACACAACAATGCACTGTACTCGGTCATGTGAAGTACTAAATATTATGAATCCATACATCCATTTTCAGAAACCGCTTAATCCTGTACAGGGTCGTGGTGAGCCGGAGCCTATCCTGGTAGACATAGGGCGCAAGGTAGGGATATACCCCTGATGGGACGCCAATCCATCACAATATTATACATCAGCATGCGTAAGATAGAGGATACGCAATACGCATGTTAGCGCCTCTAGTGGCTGCAGGGGTCACATGAATCCCTTACGAAGCGTCTCACGGTTAATCAGTAAACTTAAATTTACCACTCAACACATTGGTCACCAGGTGGCCATAAGACAATATATAGGCAGCGTTTTGCGTAGTGGCCTTTCATTTATGTGCTATAACGACGGGCCACTGCCTGAAACGTCGGCTATTTTGCCATTTATGGCGATGTTATTGGCGGTTTAGAGTTATTTGTGCCCCACTGGCCATGATTAGACTTGTACATATTGTTAGAAGTCCATTAGAAGTTTTGAGGTTTATAACCGTGTAACCAGGTGAAAAGTTGAGGAACCAGAATGAGTAATTTTAAAATACAGTGCAGACGAAAAAAAGAAAACGGGGGTTTAAAAACGAAAACATAATCTTTAAAAAAATATTTGATCCCCAAATGGTAACGTCATGAAATTGTTGTAAGTGAATGGTTCTAGTGTCAGCGAGCCTTCGAGATTGCATGGCCTCAATGTGCACCCGGCCAGGCACAGGCGGTTGTTGTTGTATAGAGTGTAAAGGAGCAGTCCTCCAATTGCCTAATCATGCCCCTGCTGGCGGAAGGCCCTTCACTCGAGGGCGCTCCAGTGAGCCCGCCCCCCCCTAGATGGTGTGTGGCTTACGATTCCAGATGTGATAATACCCACTCGATATCCTACGCATCAGTCGTGATGTGCCGGTCAATGGTGTTGAACCTGTGGCACCTGCTGGGAGGACAAAGGCGAGGGGACGGAATAATCGTGCCCATTGTGTACGCAGCCTTGCCTGGAGATGAAATGTTTTCCACAGCCGACTCACTCCATCCAGTATAGATCTCAGTATGGCTGTGGCTACTAGACACTTGCTTACTCACGTCTGCCAGCGATTCGGAGAAATCGTGACATTGGCCACGGTTAGACTCTTATAAATCATTCAAACGTGCTTATTCATCGCCCTCTCATAGCGTGGAATACTAGACCACATACTCTCTGATTAAGCGAGCAATCTACGGGGATCCTGTCTTGGAGGTCCATCTGTCGGCAGGGCCGTGAGCTGTGTATTTGCGGTAAATGGTTGCTGTGGATCCATGAATTATACAAGAAAACACAGACAAGCGGTCGCACAATAGAACATTCGGCGTGCATTGGTCGCGCTGAAAGAGGCGCCTTCATGTATTGTGTCTGGTCTGTTGACCCTGTTTTTGTTTGTTGCTAAATGGTATCCGCATATCTGCCGTGGAAACTTGAAGAGGCCCTCTTTTGTCTGCTTGCCATGAGAGCTAGCTCATGCAGGTGCCTAATGAGCTAATGATCAGCATTGTTATCGTGAACTCGGCACCAGGTCGCATTGTCATAGCCATCCCAGACTAAATTGCCCCCGGTGCCCTGTGATGGACTGGCGTCCCATCATGGGTATAGCCCTGCCTTGCGCCCTGTGTCTGCCGGGATAGGCTCCGTATCACCACGACCCTGTACAGAATTAAGTGGTTTCTGACAATGAATTAACGAATGAATAATGGTGAAGTACAGTCAAATAGGCACCACAACCTGCGGGGCATGCAGAAGCTGTCATCCAGCAGGGAATTTGAAGAACATCTGTCAATTATTATTTGTTATACTACACAGCATTGCACAATGAGGGTATTATTACAGCAGAAAAATACCCAGTGAGCTTGCAAGCTCTTTATGGGATTCCTGCGACTCAACAAACATGCGAATTCACAAAAATAAATAAATAATATATATATATATATCTCAAAATAACAAGTTAACCAAACAAAAGCAAAAAACAATTTACACACAGCATTGCACATAATTGATCAAATAGTGCTTACTTGCAGATTAATTAGTTTTATTGTTGCAGATGATGATAATACCTTTGACCAAATCACCTGGAAGGTGCCCGGGACCCATCGGACGGTGCAAGCTAAGCAGAGTGAATGTTGGTAGCACCTGCATGGCTGGTCGTCAGGTGCATAAGCAGGTGTAGTAACTCACTGTGGGTAGTAGAGGGTAGTGTAACATGTGGCATTGCTGTGCACTCCCGCCCGCCCGCCCCCTCCTTCATCAACTCTCACTGACCATTGTGGTGAAGTATGGTCAAATAACCCTCCGTGGCCTGCATGGCGCGGGGAGTCCCTCATCCAGCAGTTGATCCAGCAGTTCATGTGCGTGTTGGAGATGATGATTATTGATGGTTGCTCTTCAGAGCTGTTCTTTCGGGATAGCCGTGTCACTGAGCGATCTACCTCTCTCCCTCGGGACGTTTCGCCTCCCACGTTGGAAGCATCCTCAGGCGTGGGAGGCGAAACGTCGCGATGGAGATCGCTCAGTGACACGGCTATCCCAAAATAACAGCTCTGAAGAGTAACCATCATGAATCGAGCCGTGAAAACCTTCATCAGTATGATAATAATAATAATAAATAATAGCATTTATAGAGCGCCTTTCACCCGAGGGTCACAAAGCGCTGCACAAGGCTGTGGAGAGAACGGCATGTCAATAACATCAAGACAGATCAACTGACAGTCAAGCAATAGCGATACATTATAGGACATAAAGACAGCAGAAAAATAATAATAACGATGATGATTATTGCTGTTAAATTGACAATGGATGATTTCATCAACATCACAAGCCAGTGTCCCTTCCTGGATGAAGGCCCTTTCCCCAATGTCACCGATTATACGTTTTATAGTTCATTATTTTTAAGGCTGTTTTATTCGTGACTACTGTATGTTGAGGTTTTATTTTTGTTAATTGTGCTTGTACACCACTGCCAACGCAGCATCACGAAGTAATTTGTTTATAAATAGTACTGTAAATAAATGTACAAATGGGCGGGGTTGTTTAATGGCTTGAAAAAAGTTACATTTACGATTTAAATAATTGACCAACAGATAAATCAATCCAACAACATTTGTAATAATTATGGATGGGTGTGTAGGGATGACATCAATGATAACATTACAACACCATTGTGATCCGTATAAATGGCTGAATCAGACCTCATTCTGTGTAAAGAAATGGGAAACTGTAATTTAACTAGCGCTTCGAAGAATCGCAAAGAAGAAGAAGAAGACCTCATCTCAAAATGCTGTCTTCTCTGTCGACCAGAGGTCACATGATGGGACCTCTGATCCGTGACATTCGCCTCTGTGGCCGTTATGTAACGCGTGGGGTTGCAGTGCACTGCGATGGATCATAATGCTTGCTTTGCGTCATTCCACGACACCAAGAGCCCAATCGATAACATTGTGGGAATTTTTTTTACAAAAAGAGTATAAAATATTCTATCATTTTTATTTCGGAATAAGTATCGTATTGCACGTGTGTGTGCATGTATTTACATCGGTGCCAGGCAGTATTTAAATGCAGATGTAGACGAACAAGCTAGTTCTGATGGCGTCTTACATAATGTTGTTTGATTCTGTTAATTTGGTTGTCAGAAATATTCAAATTCACCATTTTGTCTGTGACTGTTTCTCAGTTGATCTACAACATGCTTCCCACAGTCTTGTCTTTTTTGTGGTTACAAATCTTTGTATTGATATGCAAATTAAATCACTCCACAGACCTGATGTTTGGTCATAAAGGGCAGCTTTCAGGGGAAGCTGTAGGGTGGGTGGGTTGCAATGAATGTTGTTGAGAAACCAATTTATGACAGTAGTGCACAATGCAGTCCAGTGACTTAAGAAAAGCTTGCATGAGATTGTTATTGACTACATTACAACAGATGGTATGTGTTGGTTCCACACGGATTATGTGGCAGACTGAATGTGGAATCGAACCTTGGCAACCATGTGAACAGGTTTAATAGCGTATTAGCTTACTTGGCACTTTCCAATTGTAAACATCACCATGCTATTGTGCCATGAATGAACTGGGCCATGTCACAGGAAAGTGGAATTTCTTTTGCTGTAAGAGCTCTGCCAATGGAGATGATTTTCACCCCACACTGATTTTGGTTGCAAGTACTTTTGTAATATTTACTTCCCTGTAATTTGTGCTGCCGATGTCACGTCACGAGACGTGTGTAATCTTCCACTCTGGACTTTTTCGCAGTGAGCAGTACACCACCTTGTGCCGAAAACCTCCCCGGAAGGAGATTACGTCGCAGAACTGCTGCGACATAATCATTCCAATGTTTAAGCGGTCCGTGATTTCATTCTCGTCGACAGGTGCCGGCAGACCCTTGCCGAAGACCCGAGCCGCCGAGCGGAGGGAGCCCACGTGCCAGAGCTATTGAGCAGCGCGCCAGCCGAGAGGAGCGACGAGGACAGGCGGCAGAGGAGGAAAAGGGACCTTCGCGAGCGAGGGAGAGAGCGAGGGAGCGAGCGAGCGGTGAGCCTGCCCACGCGCCGCACCGCCAGGGGAGGAGGTGACGGAGCGACCCTGGCACCATGGTGAAGCTCAGCAAGTCCAAGACCTTCCAGGCCTACCTGACTAACTGCCACCGCAAGTACAGCTGCGTGCACTGCCGCGCGCACCTGGCCAACCACGACGAGCTCATCTCCAAGGTGAGAGTTCGGCGGCACCGCGCGCGCTCCACGCACTCGGGCCGCACGCGCCACAGGCCGCGGCGTCCGATCGCGGCGTGCGGAGGTGGCTCTGGGCGTGTTACCGCGCCGCAACCGCCCCGCGCACGGCGCACCGTGTGTCGCGGAGAGTTGGCCTCGGTACGCGTCGTAGATCACGCGGAGTGCGAGCGTGCGTACAGTGCCGTCCGGCACGCGGAGCCAGGCTCGCTAGGCACCGTACGCCTCGCACCGCGGGTAGTTGGCCTCGACGCGCGATTCATCACGCGAGCCGCGATGCACACGACGCGCGTGGATATCCAGCCTCAACAAACAACATGCATCACCGATCGCGCACCGTGAGCCTACGCACACAAACCGTGCATCACGCACTGTGGGCAGTGAGCCTCCAAACTAAGTTTCCCCCCCCACCCCTCACATGGCTTTAACAGACGTTTGGGGAAAGTGCAGTTAGCGAGCACCTTTGAAGGTTGGTACGGTACATGAGAGGGTGGTACATGAGAGGGTGGGTGGCCAGCACCACGCCTGACCGCCCTTATCGCCCCATTGGTGATGTTTACACATTGCACCAGGTACTAATTTAAGGCCGAGTCGACCTAGGGAAAGCCCAGGACTGGTTCAGATAATCGTCACTGGTGTTGACCGTGAGCGGGATTCGAACTTGGGTCGCCAGGTTTGTAGCCCAGCGCGCTAACCACTGACCACCGCTCCCCCGTATGTACAGACACACCACGCGGCACACACCACAGGGACCCACCTTTCATTGCTCTTCACCGCACTCACCAGACGCCTCTCTGCCAATGGTGCCCCTGTGTTTTATCTCTTTCTCTCGTCAATGTCTTCTGCTTATCTGTTCAATGCACTATTGTGTCACCATCTCATCCCTGTCCACGCTGTCTCTTCACATTCATATTTTATTCATATGCGTCCCTTGTTCTCTTTCTCTCGTCCCATCTCGATGTGGGTTTTTATTATTATTTAATTTTAATCTCATTTACATGACACACTCGATACAGGTCCTTGCCTCTCTCTCTGAAATAAATTCATCCCACACATCCCAACCCTCCCCTCTCACCCCCACGCACGTTCAATTCAGACCGATGTCTCCCTCGGTCCCTGCCTCTCTCTCGCTCTCTGAATCTTGCAAAAAAACAACTCGGCAGTGGTGCTAAGAACTTAATGCCAAAAACACAAGCATGAACATTCTGTACATTTACCAAATACGGATCACAGAAGTGGTGTACGGGGATGTGTGTGCGCGTGGTTTTTTTAGAGCGGCTGTGAAAATTTGGCTTCCTTTTATTTTATTGTTTGCGTCTGCGGGATTTTTGTTCTTCTTTCAGACACACAGCTCTTGGTAGATCGACAGGAAACGAGAGAGAACAATGTAATGACGGCCATTGTCTGCGCTTGTGTTGTTGTTGTTTGTTATTAAGGCTGTCGGTGGCTTGCCGTCTAGCACGCAACACTTGCCGTACAGAGGTCGCCGCCTGTGCGATTCAATCTCCCGACGCGGCAGCTGCAGCAGGAGTGAAGTTGAATGTCATTTTCTCCCCCCATCCCGTATTTTCCCACCCAGAAGTTAGTCTGTCGGCAGGTAGGATACATGGTGGGGTTAAGTGTGGGTACTCCCACGTCATCCAAGGCATCTGGCCAGTGTATAAAAGATGGTAAAAATACCCCCTGTCGACGGGGGCTCTCGTGTGTTTATTGTGTCAATACAGGAAGCTCGTAAAGAGCTTGCAAGCTCACTAGGTATTTGTCTTCTGTAATAATACACATCTATCTATCTCTGGAGCTTTCCTCTAGTGAACGGCGTTCTGCCAGCAGTGACGTGGGCAAGCAATTGCAAGGCTGCAATTTACCTCCTGTTTTAACACTGAGGGTTTCCTTGAAGGGCGGCACGGTGGCGCGTAGTGGTGATTAGCGCTGCCAAGAAGGTCCCGGGTTCGAATCTCGGCTCGGGTGCCTTTCTGTGTGGAGTTTGCATGTTCTCCCCGTGTTTGCATGAGTTTTCGCCGGGCACTCCGGTTTCCTCCCACACTCCAAAGACATGCTGCTGCATAGGTTAATTAGCCTGCTGACTAAATTGCCCCTGGTGCCCTGTGATGGATTGGCGTCCTGTCCTGGGTGTAGCTCTGCCTTGCTCCCTGTATCTGCCGGGATAGGTTCCGGATCAACGCGACTCTGTACAGGATTAAGCGGTTTCTGACAATGGATGTTGATGCCATAAGTCGATCTACACTGACTTCGAAGCAGGCCAGGTCCTGTTGAGACGCAGCACTGTTCCTGGTTGTCAAACGGGTTTTTCAGGGTCACAGTAATATATATTTTAAGGAGTCGACACATTCGCCGAATGGATTCTATAAAGGTCAAATTTGATGAATTGTCGTAATTGAGGGTCATGATGCAATTCAAGAATTGGTCATTGTTTTTTTTTAAGTTGTTTTGAATGGGTGTCACCTGAGTGGCTAAAGGGCTCACATAACTCCCTTGGTTACAGTATTTAGGAGTTTATAAATATTGGTTCTTACAAAAAATAGTTAATGTGTGCATCGCGAGCTTATGAATAAATGCGAATTTATTAATTTATGCTCCTAAGACGTCACTCACCACTCATGTTAGCTTTGGCCAGCGATGGAATTCAGGTCGCTGGGTTTGTAGCAGAGTGTGCCAACCACTGCTACTGTCCCACCCATATGTGTTTACACCACTGTAAATTCCATATCTATCATAATGGCAAAACGTACGCACAACTACCGAATCTTCACTTTTGATTGAATCTCATGACGACACACCTGATTATCTATGATGCAGATTCATATTGAAAGGTTCTTACCCTATTTCCCTAACCCCTCTACCACCCATCGCGTCTCTCAGACTCCTGGGCAATAAACTCTAGTGTCTGATCTTTTTGTACTTTACCCGCCCTTCACTTATAACGTCATGCATGGCTGAGCAGTAAACATATTGATGTCTGTTTACACGTGCTCTGACGTGGCCAGTGGTAATTATATGGTCGTGTTTTTCCCTATGTAGATTAGCTGGGCCAACCACTGAAAGGTAGGTAATGCCAGTAATGCCAACTGTTTATCTAGGAAAGCTTTGGCGATTCTCAAGACTCTGTTACAGAAGGGTCCTGCATTTGGATATTTAGATATGTTCATTTCAATTAAATGTTTGGCGTGATGTGGGGAGGAGCCCAGAGAAACCAGAAAGACCTCACAATGTATATACATGATTATTAATTGTATGCAGTGTCATTCGTTCCATTTGCATCTCACAATGGCCAAGGAACCACGGGCAAGCTGGAAGGCTGCCAGACGGTGAGCCGACGCCAACACTTGCTTTGCAGTTCTCTATATACGGTATATATTAAGATGTTTTCCGTCAATAGGTGTTTATACATGTGGGGGGGGGAAACCGGAGCACCTGGAGAAAGCTCACGAATGAGGAAGTGGTGACACTGTCCCACACAGAGCGGACACATTAAATCAGTCCACACTTCACTGTGCGATAGGCGGCACGGTGGCGTAGCGGTGAGTCGTGCTGCTGCCTCACAGCAAGAAGGTCCCGAGTTCGAATCCCGCCTCGGCTGCCTTTCTGTGTGGAGTTTGCATATTCTCCCTGTGTCCGTGTGGGTTTTCGCCGGGCACTCCGGTTTCTTCCCACAGTCCCAAGACACGCTGCTGCATCGGTTAATTGCCCTGATAACTAAATTGCCCCCCGGTGCCCTGTGATGGACTGGCGTCCCATTCTGGGTATAGCCCCCGTGTAGCATTAACACACTGTCGGGGCAAGTGCCGTTAGCGAGTACCTACGAAGGTCGACACGGCACACGAGGGGGTGAGTGACCAGCACCACGCCCGGCCGCCTTTGTCTCCCTAGTGGCAATGTTTACACACCGCACTAGGTACTCATTTGAGGCCGAGTCGACCTATGGGAGGCCCAGGGATCGGTTCAGAAAATAGTCACTGGTGTTGGCGCATGAGCTGGTTTCAAACTCGGGTCGCCAGATTTGTAGCCCAGCGTGGGGCTAACCGCTGGGCCGCCGCGCGCTGTTGCCCACCCGCGTGTTAACCCGCACGGCTCGGGTCCAGCGGCTCGGCTCAGACATCCGATGACGGGCCAATCCAGGTGCCGCCACCCTCGGCGGGCAGTTTGGCGCCGCTTGCGGAGCCACGATTGTCACGTACGCCGCCCAGCAGCGGCGGCGGCGGCAAAGTGAACGATACAGTCCGCTTAAATATTCATGGCCTCTGTTGGTTGGTGGGCCAGACTCTACCACAAAGGCAAAGATCTCCCGGATAGCCTTAACAGACTAGGGTCAAGTGCTGTTGGCGAGCGCCCGTGAAGGCCAGTGGTGTGGCCGGAACCACGCCCGGCCGCCTTTGTCTCCTCGGGACGATGTTTACGCGCCGCGCTAGGTACTCATTTGAGGCTGAGTCGACCTACGGGAGGCCCAGCACCAGTTCAGGGAATTGTCACCCGGAATCGAACGTAGGTCGCCTGGTTTGTAGTGCAGCGCACCCACCACTACTACGCTAACCCCCCCACCTCTGGTCGGGGGGTGGTTTAGCGGGCAGGGTGAGACGTGTACGCAGCCCAGCAGTCTCTTCTCTTCCTCTCTGGGCTGGTGTGTGTGGTGGGTGCTGTGAGCTGCGCCACTCGTCAACCCTATGGGCAGCCGCACACACAGAGCTGCAGCCAGAGAGAGACTGACGCAAGGCCACACAGAGAGGAACGGAGAGACACAGATGGACTCAAACCCAAAGAGAGGTCACGAGGAGAGACAGATACAGAGCGTTCTTACAGCCCCTGGAACAAGCACAGCCCCCGTGTTTGCAGGACATTGCACAAGCGTAGAGAACAACGCTGGACACCCGGCTCGCTGAACCGTCACCGCCGCCGCTGCTGCACCCGAATCGGAGGCGACTCGAATTGGAAACCGATCCCGTGCCCCCCACCAGCCCGCACCTCCTCTGCCCCCGCAGTCGCCTCTCGGAGTTTGACCTGCCCGCTGCCTCCCACCGCCCGCCGATTGGTTCGTGACGCGCGGCACGTTACGACGGTCACGTTACGATGGTGCGACGCGCAGGATGGCTCACAGCTGTGGCGGCGGCGGCGGCAGGGTGGCGCAGTGGTAACATCCGCGCCTCACAGAAAGAATATTCTTGTCCAAGGCGGTTCGATTCCCGCCTTGGGCGCCTTTCTGTGTGGAGTTTGTGTGTCCTCTCCCCCTGCTCTGCGTGGATTTCCTCCGGGTTCTCCGGTTTCCTCCGACAACTTAAAAAAAACAACTCATTTATTAGTTGGCCGATAACATCATAATATATAGGAGGCAGTGTATGGCAATATGGCGCCGGCAAACCGCCTGGCTGCCTCCTCCGCCTCTCTGCCTTTTCCTCACGCCTCTGAGTCGTTCTCTCATCGAATTAATACCTTTCACATTGAATGAATATGTGCACATTATAATGTAAAATCATTATTATAACGATCATTTGTTTGATGGTTGCTCTTCAGAACTGTTCTTTCGCGATAGCCGTGTCGAACGATCTCCATCTCTCCCTCGCGACGTTTCACCTCCCACGTTGGAAGCGTCGTCGAACGCGTGATGATCAGCAAAGGCATGGTGATGCGTTATGTTAATTGAATCGCTCACTGGCAGAGTAATCAATTGATTGGATAAGCGGATATCCCAGCTGTGCAACAAATCCTCCACTTGGATTATTGGAGGTTGCCTTTGGTGACACAATGCTCGCGACTGGCCACCGACACCATTACGAACTGGCTCGGGAAGCTAAGAAACCGTGATGAAGGCTGCAGGGGTCTGTGTGAGCTACAGAGAGAAGCAGACACAACCGCATTGACATTTGTTGACCAAATAATAGCATCTCAAAGGACGTGGTGATTTCCTGCTGAATCGAGTATAGGGAGAGTGGTTATCTTCTGTTTGCAGCCCTGAGCCAGTACAGTCGTGGACATTCCACATTCCTCCGGCCGGAGGGGTGAGTTCATCTTAGGACAGCCAGCATGGATGAACAGGGTCTGCCAGGGTCCATGACCCGCAGCAGGGTTGCGCAGTGGTAACATCTGTGCCTCACAGAAAGAATGGTCTTGCCCGAGGTGGTTCGATTCCCGCCTTAGGCACCTTTCTGTGTGGAGTTTGTGTGTCCTCTCCCCCTGCTCTGCGTGGGTTTCCTCCGGGTTCTCCGGTTTCCTCCCACAACTTTAAAAAAGCACTCGTTAATTAGTTGGCGGATAACATAATGTATAGGAAGCAGTGTGTGGCAATATGTTGGCACCGGCAAACCGCCTGGCTGCCTCCTCCGCCTCTCTGCGCTTTCCTCGCTACGCCTCTGAGTTGTTCTCTCGTCCAATGAATACCTTTGACATTGAATTAATATGTGCCGCGCGTTCTAAATGTAAAATTGTTAAAATCGAATCCGGTCTACCGGCAACCAGGATAACGTTCGGTCAGAAATCAACCCTTGACGACCCGCCGTGTGGCTCACAGAGAGCGCAACTCCGCGGCGCGGCGGTTCGCACGCCGGGCGATGTCGACGCGACGCGCGACCTTCACGGCGCCGTGCGAGGTTCGGCGCGATGCTGCGACCGCCAGCCCCGGCCGTCGGATGACGATCGAGCCGCCTCCAAAACTTTCGCCACTACGGTGACCCTGACGTCCCGGCGGCTTGTTGTTTTTTATTTGCTTTTAAAAGCAGAAGCAGGCGTGGGGGGGAAAAAGGGAACCGCGCGTAATATTTTTATTTTTAATCGTCGCCGGACGAGGTGTGGGCGGGCGTGCAGGTGGGTGGGAGAAGTTATGCCCAGTTTCTGTTTTGTGACTCGGAGCGAAGGGAGGAAAAAACAGACGTGGTTTGTGACGTCCAGCGGGCGCTCCCCCGGGAGGCGTGCGGAGCAACCGTCTGCCCGCGTCACCCCGTGTCGTCCAGATTTCCTTGGGCCGGTGCCGCAGCCCACGTGGTCCGCACGCTCTCTCTAGTAACCCACCTTCGCTCGCGTGCGTTAAGATATTATATTAGTTATCATCTTCATCATCGAGCGTTTGCTTATGACCTGCTTGAGTCATCGCCGTGTCTCACCATCTCACACCTACGCATCAACCAATGATG
Organism: Geotria australis; assembly: GCA_036362915.1. Classification (NCBI taxonomy): domain Eukaryota; kingdom Metazoa; phylum Chordata; class Hyperoartia; order Petromyzontiformes; family Geotriidae; genus Geotria; species Geotria australis. Next base: position 10,948,005 of record JAZEWU010000008.1, on the reverse strand, counting down.
ATGTCAGCGTTCCGTGACAGCGTCTTGGGTGTGTTTCCCTCCTTCGGCTATTCTTCCGTAGCCGTTCTCAACCATTGCCCATCAATGCGATGTATCTTAACTGGTGTGTGCTCTCCCATCCATTGTCAGAAACCGCTTAATCCTGTACGGAGTCGCGGTGAGCTGGAGCCTATCCCGTCAGACACAGGGTGCGAGGTAGGTCTATAGCCAGGATGGGACGCCAGTCCATCACAGGACACCGGGGAGAAACTTAGTCCACATTGCAATTCACCTATGCAGCAACATGTCTTTGGACTGCCCGGCGAAAACCCACGCGGACACGGGGAGAACGTGCAAACTCCACACAGAAAGGCACCTGGAGCCGCGATACGAACCCGGGACCTTCTTGCTGTAAGGCGGCAGCGGTCACCTTGATAAATCGGAGTACTGTACTTGGAGAAGATGCACCCCACATACGGGGGGTTAATGCACCGTGCTCTGCACAGATGGATTCAGTAATCCATTGCTGTATTACTGTATGCTCACCAACTCACAGAGGGACTTACAGAATAATGAATGTTCCCGTGGTTGTTGAGGCCCCTTCTTCTTCTTTGCGATTCTTCGAAGCACGATGGTCAGCCTCTGGACATCGTTGTCTTTCAGCTCGGCCTCGAAGTGTTTGGTAGAATTCGCAGGCAATACCAAGTATATTACCTGACAGAGATCGCGACGTGAACGCGATCCCCTGAGTCATCGTTAATACCCACAATACACCCAGTAATGAGCATGCACAAATAATAATAATAGCATTTATATAGCGCCTTTCACCCGAGGGTCACAAAGCGCTGCACAAAGCTGCAGAGAGAACCACATGTCGACAACGACAGAGCACGGAAAATCAGCAACCAATTTTTTTTTGGGGTTTTTTTTTCTCGTGAAGAGAAAACGGCACAACAACAAATAATGTACGCGTTTAATTAAGCGACCCTAACGAGTTTCTCCTGCAATGAAGCTACATGCATTCACATTATTTGTGTTTTGCCAACACCCATCCAAGCTTAATGATTACCCTTAGGCTGGGTTTATGTCACCACAACAGCAACAATAGGATTCCTCGCTATGTTTCTGTAGTTGGCTCTTGTCCTGTTGCTATATAGCCTTCTCAGTGGGTGTATTGTGGCTGTTGAATTATTCGGAGTCGTGAAGCCATGTTTACGAGGGTAGTTAATCGATCATCGATTTATGGAGAATCGTTTATGGACTAGAATATCCATTGCAAAGTTCGTGGCATAATTGATTATCTGATATAGTTCCAGCATGAGCAATGATCAAAGTGATTGGCACTGGCGCCAATGTTCAAACCGCATGGAGCATTTGAACGTGGTCGATCGTGTTTTATAATGTAGAGTCGCAATCGCTCACGCACACCTCCGCTGGATCAGAGATTTTGATAAACGTAGAGGCCTTTGTTAGTCCTCTGCTGGATGAAGGCATTGTCATGCCTTGTCGGTCATTTGTCTTGTTTAACCACACGTCACCTTGCTGGTTGGTGAAGAGTTGATAAACCGCTAATTGAAGTAGATTTTTGCATGCCAGTTTGAGAAATGCAAAACGTGTACAGACAACAGAAATTTCTGTTGTGTCTTTCCCCCAACCACACACCTCACAGTACCCATACACAAACTCATCAGCCTTGCATTTTAGGTAAAAACAAGGACAAGCCAAATTCCATTCTTTGTCTTTACATATATACAAACATTCTACTGATGTGTGTTTGTCAAGGCTCGAATCATGACGGTTGCTCTTCAGAGCTGCTCTTTCGGGATAGCCGTGTCACTGAGCGATCTCCCTCTCTCCAGACTTTTTCCAACTGATCAGCCCTGTGGCCTTTCCAGACCAGCATTGTGAAGCGACACCCAACTAAGCAAGGAGACGCTGTCCCGGTTTCGGCCCATCCCCGGTCAGGCTCTGTAAACAAATGCTGCTCGATCTCCACATGTTATTGGTGCGAGCACTCCTCCCCACGAAACATGGGACCCCCGTTCAATGCAAAAAGCAATAGCGTACACAAACAAATCACGTGGCGACACTCAATGGGTCACGTTCATGTGCGGGAGGCGTGGGGAGCACAGGATTGAGTTCTGCTTATATTGACTTTTACCGTAACCATGTGCTTTGTCCGGAGGTCGCGGGGTGACGGATTGAGACGTGACACTAATCTGGAGGCCGCGCACCGCCTAGCAGCCACGACCGTTTGACCCCGTGACCCCCCCGAAGGGCGGCGCATTCAGCCGGATCAATTGATGCGTCTATTTTTCATCATTGCTGATTGCCGCCTGACGGCCCCACGGCTCCAATAGAACACACTTCGTTGTTTGTTACATACATGCATCCATCGTCAGAAACCGCTTAATCCTGTGCAGGGTCGCGGCGAGCCGGAGCCTATCTCAGCAGACACAGGGCGCAAGGCAGGGCTATACCCCGCATGGGACGTCAGTCCATTACAGGGCGTATCGCCGTGGTACGAAACAAAATAAGGTCACGATCTGGAATGGTTGTCCGGTGGGTAGGCTGTCTCCCTGCCGGCCATAGAAATGTGGAATTGCCACCAGCTATTGTCCCACAGCTGCTGTATGCATGGAAAATATAAGTGGTGTTAATGTAGAATGAGTTTTTAAATTGTGCACGTGGCAGATCGGTTTATGCACCGGTGCAAGGTTCGTTTGAGGACTATTAGAGATCGCGACGGCTTGCGGAGGGCTTTATCCAGCAGTGGCTTGATCGTGGCCAGTGCCGATTTAATAACGTCGGCCAAATCCGACGGCAGAAAATGTCCCGTTGTCGCTCGGAAAAACCCGGATGGTAAAAACCGACCGTGTGTTTCCTTCAAACCAGAACGCTTGGGGTTAAGCGGCTTTTGCAAGAGGACCACAAACCCGCGTAAACACACACCCGCACACACACCCGCACACACACATTGAGAATAACACAACAAAGGAAAGAGGAATGCGGCGCGGGGTTTGTGTGAACGTGTTGGTTGAAGGGCCGACGCATGCACAACCATACCCACCTGCCGCTCAGGTGTGCCGAGCAGACAGACGGAGTAGGTGTGTGAGCGGGAGGGAGGTCGCTTTGGGGCGAGAACGCGACCCAGGACTGGTTGTGTCAGGAATGAGGTTTATCTGCCGTGTGAGGGGCTCGCGGCTGTGCTGTACGGCTCTCCAGTGTGCCGCGATCTCACCGGTTCACCCCATGCAATGCGCAGATTCTTCAGCAACTGATTATATTCTGAGTTCTCTTATGCGCATCTTCAAGTGTGCTCTTAGATCGGGTGAGATTTGCTTTTAAACTATTCACCCAGGTAAAGCGCATTGAGCTATGAGCTATTTTTCAGAGGCGACCTGGCCACACATGTGTCTCAGAGAAGTGGCCGATACTTCTTCTTTGCGATTCTTCGAAGCGCGATGTTAAATTACAGTTTCCCATTTTCTTACACAGCCCCTTGCATTTTCATTGAACTCCGCAAG